>JBAIZL010000007.1:322500-445000 GCA_036971475.1 Prosapia bicincta | reverse complement strand
GTCGTGTAAAGTTATATAAAAGTGAAAAGACTGATAGCAACATACCTTAAAGCCTTGTCCACTCATTCCATGGAGTCCCGAGGGAAGATGCAGTGTCCATCCCTACTATCTGCCGGGCACTTGGGATGGTTCTGTAAAATGTACAAGTTTTCTTGTAATATACATCATCCCCATCTCTGTCATCCCCATCTCTGACATGAGGGAAGTTATATAGTTAGTAGCATGACTTAGGCCTTCATGATAGTGTTTACCTTGTCATATGTGAAGCTTAGAATTATTAAGTAATTTTTACTGTCAGACATAAGAAAAGGTTTGTTAAAATGTGAAGTAATTTTGCTTTAGTTTCCTTCAAGTCCCTCTATTAAATCGCAATTTCCTTCTATATATCTAGTTCAAATAATTTTTATTCATCCATTCAAGGCTAGCCACATACTCGTATTTTTAAAATGTCGCACCTACGGTTAGTATAAATAAAATGTTATAAGGATGGGTAGTACACAAGCGCACACACATTTTACATGGTTAATCTGGCTCTACTACTTAAGTTAGAGTGACCTTGAAGCAATGTCTTTGGAGGGCGTAATACCTAATTGAACAAAAATTTGTACTAGAATCATCATTTAACCCATAATACCATTTACTCGCATTATTCTTGGTAAATATATCGGACGACGTAGATTTAGGTGACAGCAGAAAGATATTGCTCTAGCCGTGGAGGTAGAGAAATGGTTATTCTACGAATTAAATGATTTCTGCTTGCTCTAATTACTGTCGCTAGGGCAATAAATAAATATAAATTTCAATTATTCTTCAGCCAATCGCAGTCAAATAGGTGTCACACATCTGCAATCTTGTATGACCTTATTGCTTTATTTTTATTAATACAATAATAATTTATTTTATAACTGTCATCTAATTTGAGGGCAAATGGTAGGCTTTGGTGTATGGTGTTGCTGTACCGTTTGTTACCTTTGTGTAAAAGTAAAATGTCGTCTCCATATCTATGATAGTATATTATTTTATCTGTATGTTTGTTGTTCTGCAGGACGTATTGCTATTGGATATGGGGGATTAATATTTCAGCTAGGCTGTCTGAGATGTGGAATCACATTGGCAGGCCATCGGTTTATATATAGAAATATATGTTATGATTCTGATGATTTCTGAGAAGGGTTTATGATTATTTGTTTATTTAAATCTTGTTTATTTCTAACTGGCTGTATATATATATATATATATATATATATATATATATATATATATATATATATATGTAGGACTTAAAAATGATTTAACAACTGCCCTATTTCCGATTAAACAACTTATAATTTAATTTTTAAATTACAAGAACATAATTAGATACACATTTTCTATAACCCCATTTATTTCTAAACCAAAAAACCCTCTAGACATAATAATTATTTAGTTAAACAAATTTCCATCAGTTTAGTTCCCTAGAAGTAGCTCGATTCCCTATGTTTTAAGAGTGCTCTTGTATTCCTGACATTTTTGTAAAACCCCATTTGTTTATTTACATTAAATTGCAACATTTAACAAACATTTTTACTCGTTTCAATTTGTGTAATCAATTAAAATTACCTATATTTAAGGTTGAAGTAATTATTTCAAATTTTGATTTTCTAAACGTTTCTTTACATCTGACTAGTTTAATACCGCCATCTTGGTTTTATGACGTAAACTAGTATGGCGTCCCATTTGTCTCAGGGTTTATTCGTTCTAACAAGATAAAGCCACTATTCTCAAAAACAAGATATTTTCTTGAAAATTTACTTCAAAAGAAATTTCTTTATTGTCCATCTTAACCCCAAAGAATTGAAATTTTGTTACTTTTTGCAAAAAGAAGAAAGCTCTAGCCTTTTATAACTGGAGAAGGTTCAAGGGTCCTTGATAATCTTGGTACAAGTTTGGTGCAGACATCTCAGCTGGTTTTGGACGATCTACTTTGTGATCTGCTGGCGGCCTTCTCCCTGTATTATGTTGAGTTGGTTATCGCTCTCCTACATCCATTCTTTGCTTTACTGTTTTACGCGTTACCGCAAATTTAGTTTTTAAAATTCATAAATTCCACTTTATTACAAGTTAATAATTTCAATATCTTAATGCTTTTTTATTTATGTAAATTCTTTCTTGACTTTAGGCTTATAATTTAGAATTTGAATTTCTCTAGATTTTTCTCAAACCGACAATTTAAAACATTTAAATTTAATCTTGGTAACTTGAAAGTTAGTCACTGCTCTGCTTCTACATTCGAAATACAAATTTCACTGCCTTTTTTTTACTGACATCAATACTTAGAAAACGCAACACAATTCCATGTTAAAAAGTCCACATTTAGAGAGTAAAATCGCTAAAAGGGTTGGACAACTCACATATTAGGCTACCAGGCTACCACTACAAACGAACGTAGGCCTAATGATTCTTCTACACTTTAATTTAAAAAGCGCAGCGAGTTCGAAACGAATGTCCTGGTTAAGTTCTCATACGACGCTAAAAACTGCCGTCGGCTTCCCTCTCTGGCTACCCTTCCTCTGGGGCTGAGTCTTCCTCAAATCACAAAATTTTCAAGATATGGGGTTACCTATCATACGATATATTCTTGCTGGTATTTTCCTATGCCAATCATCTTCCTAGCTGCATTTTCACTTCCTTTCACGGTTTGTATTCTACTTCTCTTCCAAATGAACACCCTTCTTTAAAATGGTTTTTCTTTACACATTCTAGTTATTAGGTATTTGGATATTGGCATGATATCTCTAGTTAAATCCTGTTTTTTATAAAGTTAAAAATTTTATAGTTTTAAATTTAAATGTATATATATATATATACTTAGAATAATGTATTAGATAAAAAATAGTCAACACGGCAATAATACAAAATAACAGTTATATTTCTTGTTACAAAAATGTCGACGTGTTCTATTGGCAATTCTTTTTGCTTTTCAAGGCCCTGCTTCATTTATTTTGATTGAAATTTTGCTGTGATTTTGAAGTTATTTTTACTGGATTTTTCTGCCTGGTCGGCCCTTTCTACTGGTCGGCTCTATTTCTATTCACTAAAATTTTGTTTCACTGTTGCTTCGTCCGTTTTCCGCACAACCCGGGAGGAAATCTTTCTGTCAATGTTTCCCATCACGTAAGGAGTTATGGAAGGTTAGTCTTTGAATGCTGTTAAACTTCAGTAACGTTTGTTCTGTTGTACTTAAGTTTGTTAAAATCTTCCGTTATTGTTTCCCTTTAACCCATTTTGCAAACGGCGTAGTTCCGTTCCCCGGGATGTACGTGTGCGGTGCACGGACGCGGGTTGGTTACATCCCATAAATTTTGATGATAAGGCCGAAAGGGTGCCGATCCTAGGCCGGCGGCAAAGCAAGAAGAATTTCGATGACTCTGATGGTAGCTAAATCAGAATAAACAAATTTATTGTAACTTCGTGTAGTTTAATTTATCTAAATTATTTATTCGTTTTATTTGATCTAAATTGTATGGAATTAAAATGCATCACACTTGATAAATTTTACGAGCACTCCACTATTTCATACTTTTAATGCAATTTCATTTTTACGTATAATGATTTTTCCATTGCTACATCATCGCCCAGACCGAAGTGCATTATGTTATACAGTTTCACTGATTCCGATTCTTGATTCCAGGAGTCGTTAGATTGTAATGGTATCTAGTGATAGTCGATAATCGATTCTTCATTGATTAAAGTGCCAATTCCAGTTCTTGTTTTTTTTAACTGTTGAAATTCGTGAACGGTGTAGCTTATTGGGAAAATAACTAATCATCAACTATGTATTATTTATATGTTAGTTGCTTTGAATGAATTAAACGACTAAAGCAAATGGGGATTTGAGATAATGAAAATATTATTATTATTTGTAACACAACAACAAAGACGATCGCAAGCACTCCGTTTATTTGTCTCTTTTATCAGATATGTTTGTCATGCTTTCAGATAGTCCTATTCATAAATCATAACAATCAACGTTTTGTGTAGCCTATTACATTAAATCAGAGTTAGCAAAAGGTTTCACCATATAACCTACGTGGGGTTACCGAGGTGTAACCTATAGTCACTGCCCTACTATATTATAATAGGTGCTTTTATCCTGAAGAGTAAAACAAGATAATGTTCCATGTAGTTTTTACTGCAAAATGAAAAACGCAAAACTAAAAACTAGTCTAGAGGTCACGATACTGACGTTTCGGGGCTGGGGGAGGGGTGTGGAAATTATATGACATACGGCCCAGTTCTGACATAGTTTGAGAATCCCTCAAATGATTTATTTGTATTATTAGTGCGTCATATCCGGATTGTTCTACTTTGAAATAGCTATGAACCTTTCTTTCTTACTACGCCAATGAAGTAGGACACGCTGTAGCGGCTTCAACGAAGTATGAAACGGCACTAGAAAATTCCCAGTCCCCAAGTATATTTACTTCTGAGGAAAGTTCTGCACTATTTACCTCTAAAGCAGTGGTTCCGAACCCTAGAAGTCCGCGAGCAGTGTCTTAGGGGTTCGAGAGATGTCACTGAAATAGAAATGTATTTTTATATAACACGTTCGCTGAGACTGTATCCGTAACAACAGGCTTCATGAAAAATAATTATAGGAACCGGCTTGATATGCAGTATGACGTCAGAGTAAGAGTTTCAAGTAAGGAGCCTAACATTTCTCCAAAATCATGAACACAAAGGACATATTCAACTCATCTCACTACAATTGTTGCTAAGTTGTGAGAATATTTAATTGCATTTTATAACAATTTTGAATAATTAATATTATTATTATACTTATTATATTTTTTCTCTGTTTATCGGGAAAAAAACAAACTTGTGTTACTTTTTTTTATTTCATTAACTCCTTGTTCTAAACAAATAATAATATAATGAGGATTAAAAAAACTCCGCCCGGATCTACGAATTGTAACACGTGATAGTTTTATATTATGTATCTAAAAATAAAAATAAAGCACTTCTTGAATGTACTTGTAATAAACTTGTGTTAGCGTCAAATTTTGCGTGTAATCTACAATTTAAGTCTAAGAATTTGAGGGGTCCTTGTCAATGTAGCGATCTATGTAAGGGTCCTTGAAAACATTTTGTGGCGAAGCACAGCCATAAACGATTATCTTTTAGGTATTCTTGTTGAGCCAAAAATTAGACAACATTATGCGCTTAGGTTTTGATATCTGCTACAAGTATATATATTTTTATTTCCTATTTAAATGCTTATTTAAACGCAAGAAGCGGAAAAAATATAGGTTTTTCACAATTTACAACATTTATAAGGTTTTGAAGAAGTTAAAGTTATCAAAATTCTCCTTACGATATACATTCCAATGAAAACCAGCTGAGCGTGATTTGTAAAGAAACATTTTACAAAACTCATTTACAAAAAATATTGTTTATAACGAAAATTTGTTATGAAAAACTTGAATTATATTACATTTAATTTGTATTAAAAATAAAATTATACAAAGTTTAAAATTTGTTTAAATATGAATATTAACATTTGCCCCTACATGCACCTAGTAAATGTTATTTATTCCAAATTTCCGTTTTGAACCATTTAAACAATATGAATTTCATATACTTGAGTATTAGACTTTTTGTCTAGATAGAGCAATATAAATGCAAGGTATATTAAACATTGACAATTTTTGTGAATAAGAAGTGCACGATTTCCATAGGTTAAGGGCGTATGTGACGTAATAATGTGCAAGGCTAGAGCTAGCTTTACTCCCTTAAGACACCTTTAGGCAACAAACCCTAACCGATACGTTCTAACGTACATGCAAGAATTTCTTGAAGAAGTAATTAGGTAACATTTTCAGTGTATAAATATATTGATAAAGTAAATGTTACTTAAGAAAACCTTTCTCTTAATTCGGCGCAAGACTCCAGACTTTGTCGGATGCCGGTAATTTATTAGATTTTATTGTTATTATTAATATTGCTGAAAACATTCAATAAATCATTGACATTACTGAAATTAGTTTTGCCTGTGACTGTACACTCAGTGGAAACTAACACGTTCCTGAACTTCAAGAATAAACACTTCTTGACGAAATCCCTACAAATTGTCAGTAATGGGCAATGTTTTGTGATTTTATGGAAACATCGGACTTAAAACGTGCAGTGCAAAAATTTTACTTTGTAAAAGATGATGAACTTACTCTAAGTAAGAAAAGAAACTTACTACTTCAAATATGAAAAGTAAACCCTATAAATTTAAACACCAGCCAAATTTATTAACGAAATAAAACGCATAAAAATCACTTTTGCCGCTCACCTCTGCTATTAACTAAAATTTTACTTAGCATAAAATCATTTACGAAATACTTAATACTGATTTAGAAATCAAAACAAAATAATTTTTAAATTACCAACATACAATTTAATGTATCGTTTTATTTTATTAAGTAATTTTGTACTTTGCTCACCTGAAATGACCCTGTTCTTCAAGAGATTTAGAAAGGTTTGAGTCGAAAGGGGTAATTTCGAAGATTGGTCAAGACAAAGAACATGTAAGCGGGTAGACATTCATTTCAGCATTCTGTGAATAGAAAATAGGTATTACAAATAAATTTAAAATATAAATTTAAAATATAACACTAACATCATGTGTTCATGTTAATGCCAAATGCTAGTGGAACCATGCTAAGTATCGTAAGGTATATTACTTCAAGTAAAACCACATAAAACCTGTTCTACTATTAAATATCACAGTAGTTGTATTTTCTAACAAATCCGCCCGCATCTCCCCCCACGTTTACCGTGTTGGCGTAAAAATCACGGAACAGCCCTATTTGGCCTAATTAACCCAGGGGTTGTCAAGGGAAGTTCGGATAAGACGATCCTGTACTAATGAACACCAACACACAGTCAATAGTTAATTCTTCAGAGAGTTAAGATGACAAATTCATCGGCAGTGAGTAAAGCTAATATAACATGTACACTTCAAGAATACGGTTAAAACTATAACCATATACTAACACTATATCTACACCGGTTTAGACATATTAGTTATAGCTTAGACTATTCACTGAACTAATTAGTTTAGATGAATTCATCAGAGATACTCGCCCATGATGAAGACTGTCTTTTTATTAACAATAACTTTTTACTCAACCAATGAAATAATTTTTTTCAACCCTTAGTGGATGGCATTTGATGTTAATACAGTTTTGTCAAATATTTATTTATTAATTAAATTTGTAAAAGTTGATGTCTTGGACGCGTTTAATCTGAATGACTACGTGTTTGAAATCCAGCACTTAGGCATTGAGGTAACAATCCCATAGCTAGAAATTCAATACTTAGGATGTATATGCAATTATAAGAGAAAGGTTCCTTGCAATAACGAACCATTACAAGAGATGGATAGAATGAGACGTTTTAGACCACCATCAGCTTCATAAATTAGAAACTAAATAAAAGAAATCATATAAACAGTAACCAAACAAAACTTATAGTCCATCATCAGATACTGTATAGGAAGGAAATGAAAAATAGCAAGGATATTCGAATTCTATTTCGCCACTTAATATTGTGATTCTGATACATCTATTTATCTATCTATCTATCTATCTATCTATCTATCTATATATATATATATATATATATATATATATATATATATATATATATATATATATATATATATAGATAAATAGATGTATCAGAATCTATTGATTACAGTAGAATATTGAGATTACTACTGTGCTAAGTTTATATCTTTTTCGTTGCATGCGGCAATATCCTACAGGTTGTAATTTCGTCACAGATAAGGCGTAAGAGTACATCCTAAACAACTAGGAGCTACTGAAGGCAATAAGACTCAAGGCTAGTCTATAAACGTATACGGCAAGATATAGAGTCTCCGGCTTAGTGTGCTCCCATACAAGCTGAGAGAGCTTGCTGGGTTATTAAACTTATTTAGTTTTAAGCTTAAATATATAGCAGTGGTAGTAAAATGTTTGCTCACCTCCACCAGATGTCGTTCCAAACCATGAAGCCGAAATGTCGCTTCTGAAAAAATACAATATAATTTGTAAACATTTAGCGTATTGCAGTAACCCCTTTTTTGCCGAAGGTTCTTCAACTGACTGCCCTTTGATAGACAGCGACAGTTTGCTACAATCTCTCACAGTTCAAATGTTTTACAAAAATTTTTCTTAATGTAAGAAAAAAATAAAAGTAACTTACAAAACGACTGAGTCCTGTAGAACGCAGGGACTTCAATCTTTAGCGGAAATAGTGCGGAATCACTTGTAGAAATTATTGCAGCTTTTTTATAAACTATTTCCGCTTTCTCTTCTTCATTGTCTTCAGGAATCACCTCGAGAATAGGAACAAACTTTACTCTTGGGTATGCGCTTGACAAATAGCTGAGCATGTCCTCATCGAAAACTACTGTAAAGGTAGAAATTTGAATAAATCTTTCACATAATACTATATTTATAAACAATATAAATACGATAATAAACTGTCAGGTAAAATTAAAGCCTGCAGACATGCATATTGTGATATATATATATAATTATTAGGTACTATGTTGATGAATTTAAAAAATATAATTTTATTCTACGTCATAGCTAATGTTTTTATTTTTCATAGTTTCTTAAAGTCATGTTCGTAGAGCGTAGAATTATATACAGGCAAACATACAGGTGGAAATTTATAAGCTGGTATTTGACTCTATTAAATAAATTTAGTAATATAAAAATAATTTGAATTTTGTAGTCCATTACGTTTGGTGAATCTTATTAATCACTTCAACAATAGTTTATGACTATCCGGACTACCCGAACAGACACACAAAAACACAAAGTACAAACATATTAAACGAACAAACACAATACAAATCACACACACTCTTTGATACTATCGACAACCTACATTTAAAACCGCCACCGCTTGACCCGACATCTCCAAGGGGAAGGCACGGATGAAGATCGGCACATATCGATCGAAAACGTTCTGTCTCAGTAAGGTTTAACACATTTACTAAATTTAAAGTTCGGATGGTTATAAACTGTAGTTTAAGTGATTAATAAAATTAAAATTATTTAAGGTACATGAGTGCTAATGGTTTAAATCTCATATTTTAATTAACATATTATTTATACAGTAACTTTAATACTTTGTCTATAGTTTCATTAAACTTCATGTATTTTCTCCTAGAAATATAATACGGTAGTAGTAGAATTAAAGGCGGAGACTTACATAAACATCAAAATGAAAATTCTAAATCTGCCAGCCATAATATGATGCTATAATATTTGAATATTATCAAAAGAACACACATGGGTTGAGGATCCCAATATTTAGCTTTAACCCAGCAAATATTGGAAACTGAACATATATACGAGTTTGGAACAAGCCATAAAACAATTTAATTAAATTAGTGGATTTCAATAAAACTACTAAATTACATTATTTCAAGGTGAAGTTAAAACAACCTAATAGTAATTACCTCCCCTTTCCTTCCTCTTCTTTGTACCAAAGCAGCACGTGACTGGAACAAAACAAGAAATTCATTTATTAAAGCTAGAGTTTTACTAGTTATACAATATCGGTTGTGCCATTCTTAACGCTCATATAGACACAAATTATAATTTTTTAACAAGGCATTACGAAGTATCAAGATATCAAACGAAATTATATTGAAATATAACTGTAACAATTAAATATAACTGATATGAGGTAATTTTAAAAGAATTACTCGTTTCATACAAAAGATCTATTTTAAATCCTCCGAATTTCTGACAGCTTTTAAATCCAAAAGTATAGTGTTTGTATATAAGACCTAAAGCAATGGAGGAACCATATAATGAGGGGCAGAGTACTATCTCAGAAATTATGTATTTTAGAACTAAAAATAATAACGATTAATAACAAAATTAATAACAATTCTTTCTCCAACATTCGCCAGTTTTAAACTAGCCTTATATAGAGAATAAGCAACCTATTTAAGCATTTATTGAATTTGGGGGTCCTTGTCAATGTAGTGACCGATGCCCTCAGTGGGTCCTTGAAAACAATTTGTTGGTAACCACTGGCCAATGTGTATGAGAGAGAGGGGTTAGCCTATATATATGAGAGAGAGAAAAGGGGGAACAGAATAAAGGGTTTCACTAACAGTGCTTTAACATTAACAATTGTTATACATAGGCCTAAATATACGTCGCCATTTGTAAATCAAATATAATGAACAGATTTATATACTTTAGCTAATAGAAATAAATACACGACCAATAAATAAACTAATTTTAGAGTACACGGATGGGATATTTGTATAGTTTTATTAGATACTTATGTGATAAGTTATTTTTTTCTACTAAAAAGAACAATATGTACCTTTTTGGTAATAAGTTGGAAACGTCTAAATGTAGCATTTAACCAAAGGAAAGGTTTTTACTATATTTACCTACAAAAACTGTTTAAGTACAATAGCTTTTACTTAGGCTATTTTCAGCCCGGTTAAATGTCGACGTCATACATACATACACACACACACGCACACACACAAACACACACACACACACACACATATATATATATATATATATATATATATATATATATATATATAATGTATATTGCGACTGAAACAGTGGGTTATTCGTAATAGAAGAGATATACCATCTAGAGGGCATGAATATATAGTGATATAAGCAAAATTAGGGTAAATAATTTGATTGAAACTTACAAAGTCTCCAAAAGTTTTTAAGCTTCATATTTTTTCTTTCAAAGTAAGAAAGGTTCAAAATGTCCTTTGGAAACCATGGTAATGTAAATACAGCGATTGTTTAATTGTTGTACGATTGAATTAACTACTGTAATATAAATATTTTTTCCTATTATACTTACATATTTAGTTATTATTGAATTTTTATAGGGTCGAGAACTTTTGAAGAACGTAGCGCATTGCCAATGTACGTTTTAATATTAAAAAATAAACCACTACAGACCTGGATCTAACGGAGAAGCTCATCAATTGGAGTGAGGCATAGGCCTTACGTTCCCCTCAAATCCCTCGGGAGCTCCTTATAGTCAAGTGATTCTGGTTCTACCCGGCATCATCCAATATATAACCGAAGTGACTGATGGTCATCTGCATTATAAATGCTGACTAACAACCGCTCTGCCACTGGATGGTCCCACGTTTGCATGGATGCATAGGCTAGCTTCTCTCAAAACCCTCGGGAGCTCCACTTAAAATGTATATATTAAATATAACTGATCTGAGGTATTTTTAAAAGAATAAATCCTATCATACAGAAAATCCATTGTACATCCTCTGAATTTCGGATAGTCTTAAATCGAAAAGTTGAGTTTGAATATAAAAAATAAAGCAATGGAGGAACCATAGAATAGAGGACAGAGTATTATCTCTGATATCATGCATTTTAGGATTAAAAAATAAACAAAATTACCAGTTTCAAACTATATAGAGAATAACCAGCCTATTTAAGCATTTACTTTTGAATTTACTCTTTTATATTCGTGTAAGTGAGTGACAAGAGAATCTGCAAAACCAAAGTGATTAAGATTTAGGATGGTGCGTATTAGGGAAATTACGATTTCTATCTGTAATTAGGTTCCTCTATTCTCACACCTAAAGAGGTAAAAAATACACATCAACTAATTCTAAACTAATTTGCTGTGGCACTTATTTAGTTGTAATAATTTAATATTGCGATGTTGTTTTATGTATAATAATATGTACAATATTTACATTTCCATCAAGAAGGTAGAAACTAAGGTAAAAATTAAGATCTATGTTTGCATGGACATTATCTGTAAAACCTTTTACTTTAGGATTAAAATCTAAACTAAATGTTTGACATATGTCCTTACATTCAAGTTATGAGGTTTTCAACTAGCATCGATACAAGTAAAATGTCTTTCTTTCTACTTCAGAGTTGTAGGCTATTTCTATTACCTCATAAAAGACGATGCCGTCGCAAGGTGCAAGGAAACCATATTCCAACTTTTACGCAGAAAAGAGATTGTTTTATAATGGATTAAGCAGACAAACACGCTTAACCTGGCTATAAAAGTTTTCAAGGAAGTCTCCTTTTACGTTAACCAGATTCATTCAGCTCTATAAACGGTCCCAACATCGATTGGTCTTAGCAGATTCCTCCTCCTGTCCTCTCTGTATATACGATAAAATTACGGGTAACCATCCGTTTAATCCACGTTTTTATCTTCGGTCACACTCTTTGCAAAAAAGTGTGGAAAACCTTTTTTGATAAATATGAAGAAACCAAATACGAGGATTCGTTCGTTGCTAGCTAAGGAGTGTAACATCGGCATCGACAAAAAGGAAGCACGCTACGGGTGCCTTCTCCAGTGGTTCCCCCTATGGGACGGCGGGCAATGTCTTAGAGGTCTGTGAGATGTCACTGATATTAAAATATTTATATTTAACACATTCACTGCAGTGAATGTATCCGACCGTTGGATTCATCGAGAGGCTTGGTAGCCAAGAGACTGCCTGAAGTGTTGCATAAAACTCTAAATGGGGTAGTTAAACGTATTAACTACATTAAAGCTTTGCAGTCTAGATTGTTTTCTTTGTTATTGGGCAGTGAGAATGCTCCGCTTCTTATTCATACCGAAGTAAGGACGCTCTCTCGAACTGAAAATTGTTTTTGATGTTAAGGATGAGGTTAGCATCTTCCTTCTTGATATCAAGTATTGACATTTACTTAGACATTTCTTGGCTTTGCGCGACTGCTTAAGTAGCTGTGTTTGAACATTTGAAGGTTTTGATTCTATGCTCCCAAGGTAATAATATAAATACTTTCAAAGTTGAAGACAAGATTTGTTCCATGGTTTAAAAATGTCCGTTGTGGGCAACAAAGGTTGATAAATGTTCTTTTACACATATTCCCACTATAAAAGTTTTTGGGGTCTTCTAATGAAAACTTTATAAACCAAATAAAGGAAAGCATAACTGACCACCTTTAAAGTTTAGCAACCTCTTTCAGGGAATACTTTCCTGGACCAGATCCTAATGAGAGTTGGATTAGAACTCCGTTCTGCTTCTCTGAAATATAAAAGATTCAGAGTCCTCCAGAAGAAGAACAAGATCGACTCGAACTGACCGACAGTTGCACACTAGTAACCGGCAGTGGCACAGTAAAAAATGTTTTTAATGGCAACAACATTGTATAATTTTTGTTGCCAGTACAAAAAAGACTACAAAACACTTTGTTATAAGGCAATGAAGGTAATACTACATTTTCCAACTACCTACAGATGTGAACATGCATCCTCGACTATGTACTTCATGAAAAATAAATATAGGAATCGGCCTGATATGCAGTATGACGTCAGAGTAAAAGTGTGAAGAATGGAGCCTAACATTTCTGAACTCATGAACTCAAAGGACAGATTCAACTCATCTCACGGAAAATATTGTTAAGATATGATTTGTTGCAATTATAACAGACTTTTGATTTTTGTTTTTACTTCATTGACTCCTTACTTCAAGCAAACTATTAATATAAATAGGTTTAATAAATTTCGCCTGGACCTACGAGCTTTAACATGTGATAGTTTTATATTTTGTACCTTAAAAAAAAAATAAAACTTCTTGAATATACTTGTAATAAACTTGTGGTAGCATCAAATTTAATATTCTTATGTAAGAACAGTTTCCACTTTAAAGTAAGTGGGTAGGCTAACCATAATTGGCTTATTAATAACTAATATAACTCAAATTATTATGTGTGTGGTCTACAATTTAGGTTTAAGAATTTGTGGGGACCTTGTCATTGTAGCGATGCCCTCATTGGGTCCTTGGAAACAACTTGTTGGTAACCACTGGCCTACACACCTAAGTTTACTTTATAGAAAAGTAATTTAAGGTAAAGCTGAAAATAAGGTTTCCTAGGGATATCTTTTGTATTTATTCAGTTTTAGCAAACCTTTTTTTACATTCCAGATGACCTATTACCTTCGTGTACATATATGTGTCTATATAGGAGGGAAAGTGAGAGAGAGAGAGAGAGAGAGAATAATGGGTTCAACTAACAGTGGTCTTACCATAAACAATTAATATACATAAATATAAGTCCCCATTTGTAAATAAAATATAGTGAAAGGATGCATATACTTAGGCTAATAGAAATAAATACAAGAGCAATAAACAAACTAATTCTAGAGTACACTGATGGGACATTTATATAGTTTTATTAGATATTTAGCAATGCAATAAGTTACTTAGTCTTGATAAAAAGATCAACATGTACATTTTCGGCAATAAGTTGGAAACCTCGAAATTTATCATTTAACAGAGAGCAAAGATGTTCACTATATTTACCTAGATAAAATTTAACTGCATTACTATTTAAGTACAAAATGTTCTAGTTAGACTCTCTTACGCCCGGTTAAATGTCGACGTCATACATATATGTATATCTGAAGTCTAATTCGACTCTAACAGTGGTTTATTCGTAATTGACTAGATATACCGTATAGAGGGCATGAATATATAGTGATTTAAGCAAAATTAGGGTAAATAATTTGATTAAAACTTACAGAGTCTCCAAAAGTTTTTAAGCTTCATATTTTTGTTTTCAAACTGAACAAATATGATTCAAAATGTCTTTAGGAAACCATGGTAATGTAAATTCAGCGTTTGTTTTATTGTTGTACGATTTAATTAACTACTGTAACATAAATATTTTTTATATTTTATATTTATATATTTAGTTTCTATTGAATTTTTGTAGGGTCGAAACCTTTTGAAAAACGTAGTGCATTGCCAATGTCCGTCTTAATATTCAAAATAAACCCCTATAGGCCTGGTTCTCCCTGAGCAGCTCATCAATTAGGGTGATCGATAGGCCTTACCTTCCCCTCAAATCCCTCGGGAGCTCCTAATATTCCAGTGAATCTGGTTCTGGGCAGCGTCATCCAACATAAAACCGCAGTGACTGATGGCCATCTGCATTTTAAATGCTGACTAATTACCATGCCACTGGATGTTCTCACGTTTACAAGGACGGATTTGTCTTGGGAAAGTCCAGTTCGAAAGGGGTTCCAGTGATTTACACGGAAATCACATTGAATATAAAGTGGCAACCATTTTTCATGCCACTGAAAAACGTTCGAGTTGCACCGCTACAGCTGAGGTGGTCTTTCTTTTATCCACAGCATTGCATGCTATTTCCTCTACATTACCACAAAAAATTGACGTTTTGTCCGGTGCAAAGAACCCATACTCCAAATTTTAGAAAAATCAGAAATAATGGGTTCCCTGGATATTGCATCTCTGGACAGTCAGGCTTTGACTGCAAAGAGCGTGCAGACAAGCACCTAGAGTTGGTTGTAACCTTTCTCAAGATGGCAGTAGATAGGAGCTGATGGTAAGATCTAGAGACCCTCCTTGTCTGTCCCCAGAGCCAAATGGACCCCCCTCGAACATAAGTTTAGTTTCTAATCATCTTTAAACTCGCAGATATTATTGTTAAATAAATGCTCTGGACTTGCGAGTCAGGTACAACTATTTATTTATACAGGCAACCTTGCAATAACGGGTACGTTTTCGTACAGCGAATTTATGTATAACTATAAAACAATTCATAAAACACTAAAATGGGTAACGTCAAAAAGAAAATGTTTTACAGTGATTGTAAGTGACTGTAGTAGTGGTTAGGGTGTTTCATGTAACGCATCAAATGACATGAACATATTTCAAATATTACATATGTAAAATACGTATACAAGGGAGTAAAACTGAAAAACAACGTAAAATTAGACATAAAATTAAGTAGCTCAACAAAATGTATAATACACTGGAAATTTATAATAAAAGATAAAACACGATTTATAATACAAGTTCGTTACAATCCAAATTAATTGTGAGTATTTAATACTCTTTCAAAACAAAAAAGCATTTTGAGAAGAGTATTGTTTTGAAACTCGCTACTCGTTACCGTCTGCAAATGTACAACAGTTACAGAGATACTCACGCACACACACATGCACGAGCACTCAGGAGTAATTTGAGTAGATAAATGCTCCTGAATGATCTTTCTTCCATTCCCATAAACCAGGATTTTCGTCTCCTTAGGACTAAATGTATAGTTTTATGATAACATATAAAACTAAGAAATTTAATAATATGTAACAAACATTTACTTCAAGACATTTCCAGTTATACCAAAGCAGACTTATACCACGATCTTATTGCAGATCTGTTGAGCTGCTATATCCCGATGTATGCATTGGTTTATCCCTGTCCTTAACCCCCCGCTCCAACTACCTTAATCCTTCAAGGACGAATTTATTGATTTCTTGCAAATATTTGGAAAATTATTTTGCGTTCGACAATTCAATGTCCCCAATCAATCTGTCTTTTCCATCGTTGCATTACGACGTTGAGAAAAGTAAACGTTGAAACTCACAAGTAAAGTAAACGTTCTCACGCACAAACACACACAAGGAAACGATATTGAAATGGCGTTGTTTTAAAAATTAATAGAACCCCAGAATCGTTGGCAGTTGTTTCAAAGGAAACAGGCGTAAAATGCAGCCCCTAAACACACCTTCATCTGATTTGCATATTTAGCGCCGTCTAAACTCGTATTCCTATACAACACATAACCTATATTTGGAACATTATACTAACTTCACCATTTCACATCTCTTCTACCATTGCATTACTATCTCGGGGGCGCGTTAATATAACCCCTTATACGCACATTAAGAGTAAACAAACTTTGTGCGTGGGTGCGTGCGTGCGTGCGTGGGTGCGTGCGTGCGTGCGTGCGTATGTGTGTACGTGGGTGTGATACCTGTAACAATTAGCTACCTGTAAAAGTAATTGTTTTTTAAATAAAGTTTAAAGACGATATCTACTGGCGGATTGTGCTTATAAATAACACAGGAGACTTCACAAGGGAAGTTAACCACTATCATATATTCTACGACCAACTGGGATTACCTCAGTAACACTTTCAATGATAAGATGGTATATATGTTTCAGTGTTCACTTTAATATGTATGTTTTCACTTGTCACTAATTACTGACAAACATAAAAATATAAAAGTGACATTTTTGCCAAACTCTCTAAAGTTATTAGGGGGTGGGTTAGGGTTAAGAAATACGTCATCCTGTTATGCCAGTAAGGTAATATAGTGAGGCTCTTTACAAAAAACACACATACTAATTAATTTAAAGTGAAAATTTTAAAGAAGATACTACTAGATGATTGTGTCAGAAGTTGTAATAAATTTCAGTTTTTCAAATTTGATATAAACAATTTTTGGATTCATGTTTGCAGAAACCTAAGACAGTTTATTTATATAGATTATTTAGAATTAAAACAATAAAACCAGGTATGTGTTAATTTCTTACAGAATTACCACAGTGTTTTATTACTAGTAAGAAATATGTTACATTAAGAGATTTCTAATTCCTTTAGGCTAAACAAGTTCTAGTATATGTTGAGAAAAAGCTAAGCAAATAAGAGTCCAATGACAAGTAAAATATTACAGTAACATTTAAATTAATTATTATTGCTTTTGTAATTGGTGTTGAGGAAGTCTGCTTTAAATTCATTTACTTTTTCCGTTTCTGCTCCTGGAGGGAACCACATTATTGCAGTGTTCATCAGATAAACAGAATCGATTCTAGTCTGTGCCTATCACTGACAGGGCCACCGTTAACGATGAACCCCTTGGACGTACTGGGCCTCTTTCGCAATGTATGGACTTATATCCATACTACAGCTATTAAATTGATACTATATTTTTACTACGTTTTTATTAGTTCGGATTCCGTCATACCTGTCTGTCTGTCTGTCTATCCGGATGGAATTTGCAATCGAATTTCAACTAATTTCTCGATGAGCTAGAGACCTAAAGCTTTTATCATGGATTAGTATTAGATAACAATGTAATAGTCACTTGGCTTCTTCTTTCTACATTTGTTTAAACAATAGCTCTTTAAAACAATCGAATTTGGGGAATGAGTAAATTCAAGAATCTGACATTGTATTGTTTTAATTCATGAACACGAAGCCATTTTGAAATCTTACTACAACAAGTATAAATAAGGTTGAAACCTGGAGAATAATAAAAATATTATTCATCAAGAGATATAAAAACTAGGCATTATGAGGAGATTTGCCACGTTATTGTAATAAAAAATAATATTTTCCTACTTGTTACGTACTTCGTAAAATATTGTTAAATGCTTCAGACTGGGTAAGTACTCTTATAGGCCCATCTTTATAGGCTACAAAATTACTTTTGCGTACATAGACTACCTAAGGTAAATGTTTCAAGTGCCTAATAAACTATATAATACAATAAGTTATTATAAGTAGCAATTATGAAAGACATTATCTCTCTTAAAGCACCACTATTGCTTATAATCTTTTTATAAGTGATATTATAAAAACAACAGGATATAACACATTTTATAAGACAGCTTGTAGTTTTCCTGAAACTTGTATGTATAGTGAGTTCACTACAAGCTGTCTTATTTGTGCGATTATAGTGCGCTAAAGTTACTTGTGAAATTTAAATATTTCTTCGTATAAGGTTAATGTAAAATTTGACACAAAATTTTAATTTAAAAACGTTCAGACAAAATGGTAAACACCACTTTATTCATCACAATTCTAATCGAAAAAGAAATGACAAAATCAACGCACTGATCGAATAGAAACAGCTGACGCCCCAACTCCCTTGCAGTATAAAGTCTAGGTCGCTGTGATAACATTTTTTAGTCTACTCTAGTTGACAATATATAAAACTGACAATTTATATAGGCAAACTATAGTAGGTTTATGTGTCCAGCTTTGCCCAGGATATTGTGAAAGAACGTGAATCTGGAAGTAGGAGCTGTGATTATGGATGTGAAAGCGATAAAGATGAAGAAAGCCTTTGTGATAATGTAAATGCAATATCCGTGCTCAATAATAACAAAACCATTTCATTTCAATATGTTGCCTTACCACAAAACATACAGGCAGTGTTTATTTCTGAATTTATTTATTTCAAATACTACAGACATAACAAGACTGTTATATTTACACATTTACACACTCGTCTCTTACACACACACACACACACACACTCACACATTTATATATGTATAAATATATATTATACAGTATATATATATATATATATATATATATATATATATATATATACTGGTTTTTTTCGGATAAAATTCCTCAAATTTTTATTTAAGCATAATCTTATTTAAATATTCTTTGTTTTATTATGTAAATGTAAAATATTTGTGTTATTAAAATCAATAAAAAAACTGTATAACTAATATCAAGAAATATATTTGCAGAACACAGGCCTAACCTAATCATGTGTGAGCATTAATGTAAAAGGGAAGACCACAAAATCTTTAAACTTAATATTCGTTTACTTTATAATGATAATTTTTCAGAATTATTTATTTTAAGAGTTTTCATCACAAGAAATCAAATTTATTGAAGCAAGTCATTTGGGTTACATGAATATTTTATTTTCTGTCTTTAATAAATACAAACTGCTTTGAGAATACGAGAGATTTACATTCAGTTTTAAAGATTCTACAAATAAATGTAAGCAGAAATTAAAACCGATACTTTTAACAGAACAGAACAGTTATAACTTACATTGCTTCAAACATACTTTGCACACATGTTAGGATATTTATTTGTAATTTGGAAAAGATAACCTCACACAACCTTAAAGCATATATAAAGTTATTGCTATGCTTTACATGCATAGTAAAGAACAAAAATAATATCAAATAATACTTATCAAATACAGTTTCTTTTCTACAACATACATATAATTTTATATAGACTTAGGCTACATAAATGTGATTTGGGCGTGATAAAATTTTTTGTGTAATTTAAATCTTATTCTTTATAACTAATGTAAAATCTTTGGCTTGATAAAAGCAATTTTACAAAACAATAAAGGAAACCTCAAAGATAATTGATAATTAATATTAGAAACTAATTACACTTACTTTTAATTTGAAAACCTTCACACAAAATGCCAAAATACCAACGCATTCACCAAAGCTTCAAACTAATAAGAAATTATAACCTACAAGCTAACAAATGCACTAGTCAAATAAACAGCTGATTCTATTGTTGTCCAAAGTCTAGATCCCAGCGATAAGAATTCGTCACTCCAGTTGGCTGTGCCCGTCTTGACATTCTTCCTTTTGATTACTGACGTAAGTTAATACGTTGGCAATGAGTGTGACAGCATGAACGGTTCGTTTTATATTTAGACAGTTAAATTGAATGCGTTGTATATTTATGCTGGCTTTTTCGGTAAATCTTGCACATGGAAAAAAAATAAGAAGAGTAAATGTGACAAACATTTCAAAAAACGTGAACGTATCCGAATTGATGAGAAGGATTGTGAATTTTATATACATAGATAGATTGTATATAGTTTTCCAAAATATTGTCTAGCTCTTGAGTTATTTACATTTTTGTGAAAGTAAATTATTGCTTTTTCTATTAATCGGGTATGGGTCCCAAAAACCCACTCAAAGTAATTACTTGGAATAATTTACTTTGATTTAACATTAATAAATAATACACACAATCTCAAACTACAAATATTATTATTCTAGTGCTATGTACATTTCGGTTACAAAGTAACCATCCTCAGAGACATGACAATACATACTGTGTCATGTCTTTGAGGATGGTTACTTTGTATCCGAAATATAGGTCTACATAAAACGGGAATAATAATATTTGTGGTTAGAGTTTGTGTGTATTATTTATTAAAATAAATCTGTAAATATTTTTTTAATATTAAAATATAAATAATTCTAAATGACTAAATGCTTATCCTATTATAGCCACTCTAGTCCTTTAGAACAGTCTGTGATGAGACATTAACACATATGGGAACAGTTATAGGTCACATTTTGTAAGCTGGCACTTGGGTATTAGGTAGAAATTGTGTATTCGGCCTCTAGAAATGTCATTGGGGCTGTAACTCGCGGCCAAGCCTTAAACAATCATATTAACATGCTTCCATGAATGCCCTATTTACAGTTGTTGCTATGTTTTCTATATATTAAGACCAGACCAACAGGAAAAAGATTCGAATTGAAAAAATGTTCTTTTAACTATACGACATAATATTTGTGAAACTGTTAGTATATATTGTTCAAGTTTTTTGTTGGTCTATTCGTTATTAAGTCAGTCATTCTATTAAAAAAGTGAAAAATTCTTACATGAATACATACGTTCCTTGGAAACAAGTGTAAACAATATTTATGAAAAGGGTTTCTAAGTAAATATATTTTGCAAACATAATTAACATCATTAGAAAACGTTCTGTCTCAGTAAGTTTTTACAAAATTAAAGTTGGGATAGCCATAAACTAATGTAAAAGTGATTAATTAAGTTTTACCGAACGTAAAGAACTACAAAATTCAAGAGATCACCAGAAGGTTCCAACAAAACAGATTGTCTAGTGAAGTTACGTAAACTGAGTGAAACAAGTACATCTTGTGGAGCAGTGCAGGAAGACTAGTAGCAGTATTTCTCTTATTGTTTAAATAAATGCGGTTAATTTGCAAGTCAGGTACAACTATTTATTTAAACAGGCCACGGTATTGCCATCAGGGCTGCAATACATAATGTATTAATGGCAATAACGTAGCTAATATTAAAACGTTGCCTGTTTAAAGAAATACTAGAACTTTGTTGTCCATTACGTTCAGTGATACTTTATTAATCACTTTTATATTAGTATATGCTTATCCAAACTTTAAATAGTGTAAATTTGTAAAAATTTACTGAGAATTAAAATTTGTAAAAACTTACTGAGACAATACATTTTGTTTTTACAAATTTAGAAAATTTAAAGTTCGGATATTTATAAACGAATGTAAAAGTTATTACTTAAATAAATAGTTGTACCTGACTCGCAAATCCCCCGAATTTATTTACAAAAACCATCTCTGTGAGTGTAAACATGATTAATAATATTTCTCATAGTCGATGTTGGTCCCCACAAACGTTGACAAATTTTGCAAAATAACTAGCACCCATAACATTACAATACCCTTCTTTGTTAAGAACTGAAACACCATAAGGTAAACTTGTAAACAAAATACGGTGCAATAAAATGTTGTATGTAGAGTACAAGAAAATAGAGTGGAATTGCAGGTAAACATAGGGCATGGAACATACTATCCTGTTTCAAAGGAATGTTTAACGCTGTAACCAACTTTTTCTACAGCTGAGCAACTGTAACAGTTATTCTTCAATGAGGAGACTGAAAACATGTCGAGATCGAGGATGACTGACAGTTCTATTTAAAGGTTTTGCTGTCATTCATAACATGTTATCAATTTATTTGAAAAATCAAAACAAATAAAATTGATATTTTGTAGAATAATTTGAATTGAAATTATTTTAGCTCATATTGAAAAAAAATCATTTCCAAAACTATAAATATTTATCATATTTATCATATTAGCAAACTAAAAGTTTGCTACATAATAAAAATATGCTAAATTTCATACAATATCAAGAGTACAATGGGGCAATATATTGCAGCAAAAATATTGGCAAAAAACCGACCCACAATAATAAGTTATATTACCTAAGTTAACTCTAAATAGACCTTTATGTACATGTCGATGACCTTGTCGTCATGAGAGAATCCTACTAAATTACCATCCAGAATACAATAATGCTCTATTTAAAGGTCTTGCTGTCATTCATCATGTGAAGCTACGTGTGCAGAAAATACCTTTCTTGCTATAGTGGGGAAATGTGAACTTAATGGAGAAATGATTTAAACAGTTGTGACTCCAATAGGCAACACTAAACCGTTTTAAAATTAGTGAGTTTAAGAAAATGGTGTGGTTAATCTTGAAAGTTTTAATTCTACAACAAATAGAAAACACCAAGATACTCACAAACAATACACACGCACACAAAATCATTTACAGGCACAGATACGTCGATGATATCATAAGACTACAGAGGCAACACACGACAATGTGACAAACTCCTCGCCTACACGTAACCTGAACGGACCGACACGACGGCATCTGCCTCAGTCTTGTGAGGCGGACGGAAGTTAGACCGATAAGGCGATCCAACCCTCTGTTAGGGACGTTTGGACGTTAAGACGATGTTCCCATTGCCATTTACACTTCATTTTTTTAAAAATTTGGAGTAAAGGTTTTTATGTCGACTGACGCTATGGTGGAGTTGTGTGGTATACAGATGTATTTAATTTTATGGATCAGGTGCTTGATTTAGTTTTTAATGTCTTTATAATGGACATTTTATATTCAATGCCTTGTCCAATGTATTCATGGTAATGGAATCTGTGCTTTGTATTGTTGTTTCTATGTAAAAACTTTAGTATTTATTGCATTTCTTGATGTGTAAGCTGTATTTAAGTCATTTGTTTAGTTCTTAATTCGTTTATATTCAAATCGATGTTTATAGTGTTTATTGTGTGTGGGCGAAACTGGTGGTGGGTGTTAAAGTGTTATTGTTTTGCGTTGAGAGTTTTGTTTGTGGTTAATGCTCTGATGCTGTCTATTCTTCGGTGTATTGAACGATTACTTCAAGTATAATTGCAACGTATCAACTATTATCATCAACGATTATCTTCAACTATTATCTATATAGGTCATTAAATAAAACCCATTTATCCAGCTTTATATGTAATTCTTTGAGCAATTTAGGATATCAAATATTCTAAATAACTAAACAAATGACACACAACTAAAAAATTAATAATAGGTATAGTCTTGGGGTACTTTGTCAATAAACATTTATCTAATTAAATATACAATTTGTTAAATGATTAGTACGCCATTTTAATGTTAATATCAGGTTTAAATGGCTTCAGTTTTCCACGTAAATACAAAGCAGAACAAATTCATTAGACATTATGTACTCTTTGATGTAAAAATATAACAATATTTGCTTGTAAAGATATTACAATGGTTGGCTAGTAGCATGCACTGAGGATACATTATTGTTTCCATGGAAAAATTCACTGCTTCAGGAACCTAGACATGTCGCTAGAAAAGTGGTAATCTTATCTAGGCGAATAGCTGAATTATTTATATTTGTTTATGCTTACTAATAGCATAAACATGGTACGAATATATTTAATTTTTGCCAGACTTTGTACCAGCGCTCTTGGGCCATTTTTCCTTAGCTTGTTTAATCTTATTATTTTCATTGTCACCAACATCTATACAATGGCTCACCATTAGTCTGCAAATGCAATAACAACATTAATTGTTTCCATCTATAACTTTGTACTACTCTATGTGAAGGTCACTTTGCTGGTTAGTATCTTATAGTACGTTAAAGATAAACGTTTTCCCTTTTTTATTAAGATATATATCTAAAATGTTTTTTTATTTTTAATAAGATTTTATCTAAAATTTTGGTACTAAATGTTTTACTAGAGATTTTTTTATTACGAACTTCCCCGTTACAATTCCTCGAAATATGCAAAGAAAGACATCAATATTCGACTCCCATTCTAAATATTACACACAAATAATGCTAGCATAAACTCCAAACATAAACATTTAAAATAAAAACCCACTGTAGAGCTCTTTTCTGTTTTAAATCTAAACACATAGTTTTAGGATTGTGTTTATTTTTCCTAATTTTTATACACTTATATAAACCGGGATTTCTTAGGAAATGTCTACACTAGTGTTAAATAGCTCAAAACCAAATGTATTTTGTAACAAAAAGGCAGTTATTCCTTCGCAGATTTTCCAAAAACCAATTTCCCAAAGCTTCAAGCTTAAAGCCATCTAAGCCAATTATTACTTAACCACTACACACACTTTTAATCTATAAAAGTTAGCAATTGAACACCAAATGTAACAATTTTATATTGTGCAAAACAGTTTTCCCTTTTAACTTTTATTTATATAATATGGCGTTTTTTTTATTGTTACTTTAAAAAACTGTCAGAGAATTAAAAAGGTTATAAGCTCTGTGTGTGTGAATTACAATCGATGAATTACAGTTTCAGCAAAATTTGCATGCAGGGTCATTCAGTGTGTGTGTGTGTGTGTGTGTGTGTGTGTGTGTGTGTGAGAGAGAGAGAGAACGAGAGAGAGAGAGAGAGTGAGAGTAGAGGAATGGAGTGAGAGAATTCAAATCAGTGCTATATATCCATCCACCAATAAAACACAAATAAACCTATATCCCAAGACAGTGCGATCCATAATTTTTCACACTGATTTAAGAGCTAGTTTAAGAGCTAGATTTCACACTTTTACTAGTTATTTTTATTTTACCAAATATTTTCTATAAAATTTCATTAAATTTGCAAAATATTTTCAACACTAAATCTCCAGGATTGCCAAGGATTACCTCAGCAAGCATAACATGGGCCGATGCTGCAGATTGACAAAGAAATTTAAAACGCCTAAGCTTACCCGCTGAGAGTGGGTGCAATATATCTACGGTAAACCCTTTTCAGTTGTTTACAATCTTTAAATCTAGATTTCTTTTCTATGTATTTTATATCTATTTTTATACAACGCGATATTTTATTATTTTAATTTTTGGCTAAATTTATAAGTATCTTTTTCAAAACCTCCCAATTCGGTATTATTTCATGGCATAGCCTAGAGCCTAGAGCTATTGTGTTACAGGGGGAAAAGCGGGCGTAACAAACAAAAAATTCAAAATGAAACTCCAGCCTTGGATTAAAACTTACTGACCTACTTGTATCTTTTCAATTAAAGCCTTTACATATCAGAACACATTGAAACGAAATAACCAACTACTCATACATTACAGCAAACATAAGCAACCCATCAACTCAATTTTGCGCACTGCACGATGCGGGGGGGGGGCGGCTCAGTCTGTTTGCACTCTATATTTAATAATAACATTTATTGTTCTCCTGTACATAATTTTACATTAGGTCTATGTTCACTAGGTTCTCTCTGACATTAAAGCAACTACTTATATGCTACATTACCCCATTACTTGAAAATAACAATATTTCTCTTTTATGATAAATATTCACTAAGATTTTAGCATTGAGTTCTCCATATACTTACTTGTTTTCCTTATTATTAATAATGTCACTTATATTTTACGAGGATTCCATAATGTTTCAAACAAACACTTTAACATAAACACGTAACAAAAATTTCAAACAAAAACAAACTTTTTCTATATCCAACAAAACGTTTCGAATTTGTGTTCATTCTATTTTTTTATACATTTTAAAAGACGTTTTCGGATTAAATTCCTCACATTTTTATTTAAGCATAATCCTTCATTAATATTTTTTAAATTTACTTTGTTAATGTAATATATTTGTGTTATTAAAAACAAAAAAAAAACTTTATAACTAATATCAAGAGTTATGTTTGTAGAATACAGGCCTAGCCTAATCATGTGTGAGCATTTAAGTAAAAGAGGAAAAAAGAATTTTAAATTTAATATTCGTTTACTTTATAATGATAGTTTTACAGAATTATTTAATTAAAAGAGCTTATGCCACAAGAAAACATATGTTTAGAAGCAAGTCATTAGGGTTACGTGAACACCTAAATAACTTTTGTCATTACTAAATACAAACCCAGTAGAGAATACAGTAGAGAAAACCCAGCAGAAATTAAAACCGATATTTTTAACGTAACAGAACAGTTGTAAGTTACATTGCTCCAAACATACTTTGCACACATGTTAGGATATTTACAATTATCTGTAATTTGGAAAAGATAACCTCACACAACCTTAAAGCACATATAAAGTAATTGCTATGTATACATAGTAAAGAATAGAAATAATAACAAATAATACTTATCAAATGCAATAACTTTCCAACAACATACATATAATTTTATATAGACTTAGGCTACATAACTGTGATTAGGGCGTGATAAAGTTATTTGAGTACTTTAACTATTCTGCTTTATAACTAATGTAAAATCTTTAGCTTGATAAAAATAATTTTAAAAAACAATAAAGGAAACCTCAAAGATAATTAATATTAGAAACCAATTACACTTACTTTTAATCTGAAAACCTTCACAGAAAATGCCAAATTACCAACGTATTCACCAAAGCTTCAAATTAATAGGAAAATATAACATGCAAGCTAATAAACGCACAGGTCGAATAAACAGCTGATTCTATTGTTGTCCAAAGTCTAGATCGCGGCGATAATAATTCGTCACTCTAGTTGGCTGTGGCCGTCTCTACATTCTTCCTTTTGATTACTGACGTAAGTTAATACGATCCCAATGAGTGTGGTAGCATGAACGGTTTGTTTTATATTTAGACAGTTAAAGTTATTGCGTTGTATATTTATGCTGGCTTTTACAGTAAATCTTGCATATGTTAAAAAAAATAAGAAAAGTAAATATGACAAATATTTCGAAAAAGTGACTGTATCCGGGTTGTTAGAAGGATCATGGATCCCTCCCCCTCCATTCAGTGGTTTTGCCTAGAACCAATCTTAACATTTTATACTTTTCAAAAATAAAAAAGACGATGTACACCCCAATTGTTTTATAGACCGGTGTGTACCACTTATTTAACCCCCCTCCAATAAAAATACCATTTTAATTTATACCATAACAAATTGAATAGAAGAATATGCAGATATATTTCATATTGATGGAAATGATTTGACTTTCACCAATCAAATAAAACGTGTTATTAGGACTACGGACGAAATTTCCGTATGTTCTAGAAATTATAGATAGTATTTTAATACAGAAAAAAGAAAATACCATTAAAACAGACAGCACATCAGTAAAACAAGAACCATTGAGTTATGTATTACAAGCCCGCACTAGCCAAATAGTTAAGGTTAAAGGACAAAATATTAATAATGGAGAAGGACGTCTATCATACAAGCACTTAAACTGGTTAGAAATTCCACAGTGCATAGTTTCAGTGCATAAGGGTGAGGCCTATTGCCCTATTGTAAACAACACAGAAGAAAATATAAAAATAACAATAAATGCACCACTAGAATTAAAAACCTTTAAAATATTACGTTAAGTTACAAACAAAATAAATCAAGAGGAAAACATTTAGAATCATCAAAAATCAGAGTAGAACACATGAACGTAGAAGAAGAAACTGCAATAATAAATTTAATAGAAGAATATGCAGATATATTTCATAATGATGGAACTAATTTGACTTTCACCAATCAAATAAAACATGTTATTAGGACTACGGACGAAATTCCCGTATATTCTAGAAATTATAGATATCCAGAAATTTACAAACATGAAATTAATAAACAAACTGAAGACATGCTTAAACAGCTAATCATTTGACCATTTAACGCACCACAAATAAGACTGTGAAATGTCCATTATCAGAAACATTAACGCCAATTGCGCGTATACTGCATTGGAACATAATCAACTGGATCCCAGAAATCAACCATTACCTGGCGACCTTCCCCAATAAAGAAGACAGAGGGCGAAACTTCGCCAACCTCAGAAGTTTTATTTAGGGATGGAGGAGTTATGTGAACTTGACTAAATAAAATGCTTACTAGAATAGATTACTGCTTACGCAGACTTTTCTATTGAGCAGCTGGTAAAACAGATTTAGTTTTAGTGTGTAGCAAACTTGAAGAGTACAGTTGTAGACACTCCACAACTGAATGTATATTAATTAAATTTTTCGTAAGCTAAATTAATGTAACAGTTTTCAAAATTAAATGTATCTTAATTAATAAAGTTTTGTAAAAATAAAATTATTTTAAAAACCTTTCAAGCTTAATAAAACACGTAACTTGCACATATGAGCCTTATGCATTACTAAAACACTGATCCGATCGCTATGAACTTTGCAAAATTGTTGAGTACATTCCTGGGAAGGTTTCTGGCGACACAACAAACAACATCAAACATGTAATATTAAAGTGCCAAAATAGCATAAAATATGACTTTATATCTTATCTGAAGTCGTTTCATTGAATTAATTACAAATTTTGGTAGCTAAGTAACACCCAAAAATCTAAAATTATTTTCCAACACCTTTCAAACGATATACAAAAAAAAGAAAAAATATTGTATATCCAAGTGCACTGCAATAAATAACTTCAATCAAGAACTTTTCTCTCACACATTCCTCCATCGACTACTATAGGTTCAGCTATTATTATGTTCATAAAGTTCTGAGCTAAGTTTACTAATATTATCGACTTTTAGGCGATACGAAGTTCGTCGGGTCAGGAAGTTATTTAATAAAATGTAACTAAAATAAAATTGTTATTGCTCAACCTAAGTAGGAATTGACTTTAAAGTATGTTTGTTTATATTACTTGTCAAGTTAACTGTGGCGGGTTTTAATATTAACAAACTGTTTCAAGTTAAAGGCTTTCACAAAAGTTTGACTAGACTGGCCTTGGTGCAGGACATGTGGAAGATCATTATATCGTGTGGCCGAGGTGCGTACCTGAGACAGATGCACTTTTTATTGAGGCTTGCCGGTTACGTGTTGTACATCTTGAGGTTTATTAATTTACTACTATTGTTATCACTTGGCAAAAACCACTACTTTATTGAGGTATTAAAGGGTGTTTACCCTGATATCCCTTGTAGAAGGAAGGATAAGGGAGTGTGGGTGGAATTATTGACATGACCTAGTTGTCCCCCGCTAGAAGGAATAGGTGGGCATTATAGCACCAAGTAAACAGGGCTGCTTACCCCCGGGGAAAAGGAGGTGTTTACCGGCTAAAGAGCGATGCATGTTATTTAAAAACTAAAAACAGCGGATAAAATTAGAAACCTCTTTCTTTCATTTCGTATAGGAAACATCTTGTAGGGCTGAATATTAACAGAGATATGGCGGTTTAAAAAACAGGTTTGCATAGTGCAAACCTGCAAATGTAAAATCAGAGGAACATCATGTTTTTATCACTATAAGCGCGTATAATTCCTATCTGTTCATGACGTCAAGCTCTAAATTTGATAAATCGTTTCTTTATTCCTTTCCCATCTTCTGATGAACATATTTGATGGTAAACTTATTTATAAAAAAATAATAAGTCCAAGAAAACGTAATATTATTATTTTTTTTTTACTTTTAAGCAACTAAAAAGATGAAAATCAGAAACAAATAGTTGTGAAAGTTTTAAGGCCGATAAGAGTTGTACGTGTTTAAAGTGATAAAAACACCCATACTACATATTCTGGTTGCACTTGCAAGGCATTTTAAAAAAGTCATATCTCTGCAAATATTTAACACTAGATTTTCATTATACCAAATGAAAAAAGAAAATCAATTGGTATTTATTGTCTTCAATTTTTAAATAAATAACAGTATTTGAGTAATAGGTTATAGAAAACGAGTAATTTTCGATCGGATTTGTACTCCATAAATCACTCTTGTATCTAATAGTTTAGAAAATATCTGCTTGACATCGGTATCTACCGGTACGTTGTAACAATAATTTACTTACACAAAAATGTAAATCACTCGAAAACTAGACAAAATTCTGAAAAACAACTAACACCACCCTCTTCTACGTTACATACTAAAACTATCGATGTATATAACAACAAATGTGAGTTTACTACGTTTTTATTAGTTCGGTTTCCGTCACATCTGTCTGTCTGTCAGGGAGAAATGCTGCAATCAAGTTTAAACTAACTTCCCAATGACGTAGAGACTTGAAACTTTTAACATATTACACACAATAAGAATAAAATGCCACACTCACTAGGTACAAAAACAGTCGTTCTACGTTAAACTTAAACTATTAACCTACGTGATACGCAAAACTGCTTAGTTCCAACGTTTTACAGGAGCTACAAACTCACGAATAAGAGGAAAAGCTCTGTTTTACCATGTCTTGCCCTGGGAGCTTTGTTTCAGCTCCACCCAGAGCGGACTGACACTTTCACCGTGGAGTTGTTTAATATTTTCTAAAGCTTACGTAGTATTTACAGTTGCAGTCAGAGTTGTATCTTGACAACATTCGACCAAGCTGTAACGGCTAGAGCAGTCACTATCTACGGGAAAATTTTATGCTAACTTGGTACAGCTGCGCAGAAAGTAGTTTCCCAGCTATCCTCAGAGACGCCTAAATTAAACAAATTTTACAACCCCTGACAATGAGTTAATTTCAGTCGTTATAAAATTAGATTTAAATAATATAGGCAAAGTTATATCTATGTTACGTCACCAAAATTGCTAAAACCTTATACCTGACGATGTACAAAGTCAACGGAAACACGAAACCTAATTCCAAGGCTCCACAAATTTGCAGCAATTGTAAAATAACTTTGTTACACACACAAAATCTATACACTGGAGGTTTTTATAAAACATGCCATTGTTATATAATACAAATGTATACAGCTACAATGTATTTTGTAAGGATAGATTTTGTTGTAACAAAAACAAGGTAAAGTCTACGAAGGTAGGCTATTACACTCATGAGTGAACCCTAAATTATATATTTTCATCCCTACTACATATATTAAACAAAACGACTACATCACGCATTCTATTCGGAGAAACGGCAGTGAAAATATAATCCTCAAGCTGTTAATATAGACTTAAATTTGTTTTACTCTTCCCAGATATTCTAAATCCCCCAATCCTTATTGGGTTATATAGGTGAGGTGTTAGATCCCACAGGAAAGCCTACAAATCGTTTGTAAAGTCCATTGTTAACCGAAAGTAATCATTTTTAGGTAAAATTGTAACTAATTCCAGACAGCCAGCTTCATTAAACTTAGTGAGTTCTCTTATTAAATACCAACGTTGTAAACAATTAGTTGCCACATTTAGAACAATGTAATTTGTAAACAAAATCCAATATTACATGGTTTTAAACCTTACACTGCATTTTAGAATTTGCCCCCTTCAATCCAAATAACGGTAACTATATCTACAATATTGTCATACAATACGTGAGGAAGAATAGGAGGGGCACTGTTTGTAGCTTAATACTGTATTAAACAATTTATTTATGATGTTTTTGTCCTTTAAATAAAAACTATTACAGGTATTCAAACTGTAAATAGAGAGGAATAAAAAGGTAATAATACAAGCATAATAATGTGGACAAATATGATTACAGTTGTACCTCCATATCCGCGGGTAATAGGCTCCAAAATTACAGCGGAAACTTGGAACCACGGATAATAAGGACGAGGTGTGTTAAATACTATACTTACAGACAATTACAGTATACAGGAGTACATGTACATAGATACGGGAATTGCATATGTACATTATATACTGTATAGTTTGTAAAATATTACAGTACAGTACATAAGTATTGCTATGTACAGAAGAGCCATTAGGATTGCTGTTTGTACTTCCATCACGTAGTGTACAGAACTCCATTCCCCTTGCAGCCACCAACAGCAAATGTTTGGTATCAAACGCGGAGGCAACTATTTGCCTTTAAGAACTTATTTAATAGAGCTGTACAGAGAGTATGTATGTGTGAAATGGTACACTTTACAAATTACACGTTAAAAAAATACTACGTACGAAAAGAAGTTTTAAGTTGAAGCTGTGAACAAGAAAAATTTACTTAGAAACAACTTCACCTGAAAGTGGAAAAGACTCGAAAAAGAACGGTCTCTTACGTTTAGTGAAAACACGTAAAACAATTATCACGTACAAAAAGAAGTTTCAAGTTAAAGTTAAGAGCAAGAAATATTTCTAGTCAGAAACATAAAAAAACTTCACGTGGAAGGGAAAAAGACTCGGTGCTGGAAAAAGAAATGTCTAGTGAACTTGGCGCTAATGGAGTAGTTGAAATAGATTTATAATGGGTTTATTGGTAAAACGATAATACCACATGCTTCACTGTCTGTAAGCTGTATGCTGCATTAGAGGTCATGTGAACACCATTGCATGCCTAGGAAGTAATAATTCTACATGTAAATTGAAATCAACTGCCATTTAAACACTCTTTATATACGGGAATAAAGGGTTATACCAGCAAAGTTCTGATACCACACACAAAGACAAAGAAGGTAGTTTACAAGATTACGTTTCCTACAAGAAAAATTAATCTAAAAAAAGGGAATTTACACAAAAATATAATACACAATAAAACTTAATCTACAAGAAAACGTCATCCTTTGTAAAAAGCAATCTACAAGTAAGCGTTGTCTACAAGAAAAGAATGGTTATCTACAAGAAGAAGCAATTTATAAGAACATGTAATATAAAAGTAATCACAAATGCTATGTTAGTCGAGATTTTTAAATCCGCAGCATTATAAAAAAATAGCAACGAACAAAAAAGCTTATTGTAAAACAAAATATAAGAAACCGTCGACCCTAAACGTGCGAGCCATGGGATCACTGACCTTACAACTATCAATTATATATGAGAGGTTGAAAATAAACTGAAAAGATTACAAAATCTCACAAGATTGATAAAATTTACTGAAATACATGTTGGTAAAATATATATTACCACGATATCACGTCACAAGTTTACAATACACAGGTTCTTAGCTGTAAGGCAGTTCTCATTAGAGAATACTATTGTGCTATAAAAGTACTGTTGCTATAGTAGGGTGAGGAACAGCATAAAGCGTTAGTTCCATTATTCTTTATTGATTTGTCTTAAAGCTCATACTTTACCGTCTTATTATTCATTTACGAATTGATAAACATTTCTAAACTGACAAATTGTTTTGTACACACTAAACAACTATCATTACTGTGAACTCTCAAGGTATGTGAAGTCGTATCTTTAAATTATGTTGCAGCCTCTAAGTGTGTACATTTTATTATCTCTGTTGTAGGTGAGGCCAAGCAGGGATGTTTCACTTTGCACGAAGGAATATCGGCTCAACTCAACACTTCGCTTTAAGCAAGACAGAAGACGATAGAAAGAAATGTTAGGCAATAATTTCCTGAATTTTTAAATAAATGCTTCGAGTTTCTTCAATGCGTTCCTCAGTTATTGATTATTTTTTGGCAAAATCAAGACCCCTAACGATAAATTGTAAGAAACAATAATTTTTATTAGTTGCGCTAAATTTTTTAAACAAGGAATCATTGCGTTGTTAAAATTCACGTTGTGCCTCGACAAAATACATCCCACAACGCTAAGTCTAAAGCCAAAAGAACATCTCGGAGTAAATATCAAGCTAGACACATTTACTTTATAGTACAATAAATTTACCTTCACCATTCACTTCAGTTCAAGTTCTTCTCTTTTCCAAGTGTAAACGTTTACAGGCGCTCCGTAATTTTCCTTTCCAGAGTAAAACTATAGAACCAGCTTGCGACACTTATAAACCTCTATTAGTTCATGTGTAAATCCTCATCTGAAACAAATAATTTCATTTAGGCTAACAACGGGTTTCCTCAGAATTTAGAGGTTATGTTTACGTCGTTTTCAATGTAAATTCCTATAAATATGGAAACTGAATATATGTAAAATGCATATATTTAATACCTATGTATAGTTATTGGGAACTATAAACAAATTCAAATAGAAACTACAAACATTAATAAATAAAACAAAAAGTAATATTAAAAAAAAATTTAATTCTGTACGTGGACTAAAATCACAACTTACTGATATTTTTCAGCAAATTTTAATTTTTTGTCCGGTTATAGGGAAATATTGCTATCTATTTTGTGATTTAATGCATTTCCTTAAGAGAGTGAGTACAATAAACTATAAGCCTGATACTATTGAATATTGATATGTTTATATTAAATATTGTTAGTTATTAGGTTTGAAGCGGAGATGTATCAGAATCCACTATTAAATTGAGTATTTGTTAAAAACATCTGGAAAGTTTATATACAAGTATTTCTGAAAATAGACACAAACTCACAAACTCATACACACACACACACACACACACACACGCGCGCGCGCGCGCGCGCGCACACACACACACACACACACACACACACACACACTGTTGAACGTCCTTGTCTGGAACCACACTGATCGTTAGAAAGAAGTTTGTTGACCATATTCTAAAGTAGTTTGCATAAACAGCTGGTCAAAGAGAGATGGGTCTGTAACTGCTGGGATTAGTTTTGTCCTTTCTTTGTTTTAAAAGAGGATTTATTGTCGCTTCTAACCGTGCATCGGGAAAATCGTGCTCTTTGAATATACGGTTGTATATTCGAAGGAGAGCTTGTTTTGCCGAGGGGGGAAGATGATTAATCTTGGAGTGTATAATATAATCCAGACTTGGAGCTGAATCCTTCGTTGACGATAGAGCTGACTCTATTTCATCAAGAAAGAAATGGATATTCAAACAAGAACCTCCAGACAATCCAACAGTGAAAGTTAGGGCTTCCTGTTTACGCTTGTACACCTGGAAAGCGTCTTTGTATGCAGAAGATGAAGAATATTTTGAGGCCGATAAAGTCAGCACATTGGCAATTTCCTCACAATAAGTGGTCAAAACTCGATCCGGATACCTTAATGAAATTAATGGCATCGGAAAGGAAGTGCCACGAAAGGAAGTATCTTAATTTCTTCCATGTAGAAGGAGCTGTTGTTCTTGTACAAGTGCCATCGTACTGTGACCATAATTCTCGTTTACATTGCCTAAATATTCTTCGTGCTTTCGCAGGAAGACTTTATATTTTTCCAGCTTTTCACTAGTTACATGTATTTTGAACTTGTTCACAGCTTTTCTTCGTACGCGAATGATTTATAATTCCACCACGGAACAGGTGGTCGTCGTGGTTTGGACGAGGTTTTCGGAATTACCTTTCCGGCAGCAATGAAACGCTTTTGTAAATGAATTTACAATGTCATCAACAGGAGCCAGGTCACTCACGTCCAGTGGTTCTAGATCTTCTGGATATTGTACAAATAAAAAATTGCATAACTCTTTAGCAATTTTGTAAATTTAATTTATCTCTCTTTACTACAAAACAACAAACTTTTAATGATATTTTATCTTTTAACCGGCAAATCCTAGCGGCATTATACCATATTATCGGAAACACCCATGTAAACAATTTATACGGTGAAAACCCATCAAGTTTAGCTACAAAGCTTGGTGTGTAAATACTGTATATGGCTATCTATTATCTTTTGACATATACCAAGGCAAACAAGTGTCATCAAACACTCAGTATGATGCTGAATTTTGAAAAGCAGCGTCCCATTTAGTAGTGATGATAGACAATATGTCTGAAAATGTGAAATGTCTTCCACTAAGGTTTTATTTTGATAACCTGTTTACAAGTTTTAACTTGTTATCTCATTTGAAGGAAAGAGGATATGAGGCAACAGGGACCATAAGAGAAAATCGACTACCTAAAGATTGTGAAATTCTCTCGACCAAAGCCTTGAAAAACAAAAAGCGAGGAACATTTGAGTTTGTTAAGAGCGAAGAAGAATGTATTTTAGTTGCTCGTTGGGTGGATAATGCTGTAGTTACTATGGCTTCAACCTGCTATGGTATCAATCCAATCCAAAATGTCCAACGATACTGTCGAGAAAAAAAAAAGAAAATTTATGTACCTCGACCATCTCTCATTGGAAAGTATAACAAATACATGGGCGGCACTGACAGAATGGACGAAAACCTGTCACTTTATAGAATTGGAATTCGAGGGGAAAAATGGTGGTAGCCCATATTCTCTTGGCTGATTGATACCACTATTCACAATGCTTGGCTAACATATAAAAAGGCTGGGAATGAAATGCGACAGCTTCAGTTCCGGAGAGAAATAGCTCAGACATACCTTGAATTATATAAGTAACCTCCATAGACCGGTGGGCGTCCCATCTCGTCGACATGCAGTTCTACAGGATCTAGGTTAGTAAAAGTAACATACGTTGTTCAATTTCATCAGAATACTGAAAATATGCTAAAATATGTAGGCCTAACATGTGTAGGCTATTTACAGGCAGTGAATGTTTCCCCTCAGCTGTGAGAAATAAAATGTGTTAGGGATGTTACAAATACTTCGTATTTAATTACTTTATCTTTGCTAATAGAATAAAACTTATTGTAACTTTCAGGGTCATCGATGCTTTGAGATTCGATTAAACAAAACACTACATTTCTCCAACAAGTCAAAGAAGGAGATGTGGCTATGAAAACTGTACATCACGGGTCAGAACAGAATGTACTAAATGCAACCTTGGCCTTTGCACTAAATGTTTTGTGTTGTTTCATAAAAAGAAGTGAACATTTTAGAATGTATGAACCTCTAAGTTGTATGCATATAAGCAAATAAAATGTATTTGTCAACAAAATAATTGTATTTTGCCTCCAGAATAACGTTTAAAATTCTTAAACCTCATTAAAACCGTAGAAAATATCTCTACAATAATTATCGAGTAATGCTTACATAAAAGCCTAGCGGTACCATATGGTGCCATGCTATATATAAAAAGCTAAGGAGTAAAATTCAAAAATATTTATATATTTTAAGTTTAGGTTGATGTAGTATTGGAAATATGAAATATTATTTAAATCGAAGAAACTTAAAAACTCAGGCTTTGCAGGTCTTTTCTACAAAACCACAAGCGTTTAATGAAGTTTTTATCTTTTAATGAGGCTTTTATCTAATTTAGCGTAGTTAATTCGTAGTAGTACATTCATAATTCCACATAAAATAGCAACTGGAAAACACATAATTTTACCCAAAAAACAAAAAATAACAAAATTCCGAAATAAATCGAAATTTTTTAGAGAATCACACATATTTAATAAATCAAGATTATATAACAAAATTACAAATACTTATATATCATAATTATATCAGAAATTTTAACATTTGTAATCAAATAACTAACCTGAAAATCTTCTTACTCTTTCTTTGTATGTTGCCAAACCAACAATTTATTTCTATGATTTTATAATAACATTCAATTTAGTTTGCTATGGTTATTACTTTAAGGATGATTAACCCTATTTCCTTTCTAAGGATAAACCCTTAATGACATTTCCTTCTAAAATAATATTTATGAGCCCTTGAAAATTTACGTCAAAAGAATTTGTTTATTTTCCATTTTAACCTCTAATAATGAAACTTTATACTTATTGGAAAGAAATAAGAAAGCTCTAACCTTTTATAACTGGAGCAGGTTCCAGCATTCTTCTAATTTTGTTCCTAGTTTGGAACAGACTTCACAGGTTGTTTTGGCCGATCAACTTTATGATCCGGTTGAGTCCTTCCCTCTGTATTATTTTGAGTTGGTTATCGCTCTTCTGCCTCCATTCATTCTTTAATGTTTTACGTGTTACCACGAATTTAGTTTCTAGAATTCGAAAGTTCTTTATTTATTACAAGGTTATAGTTTCACTATCTTTATACTTTTTGTATTTATGCAGAACACAAGTTCTGTTAAAAAGACCACATTTTGAGAGTAAAATCCCTGAAAGAACCTGGAAACTCACATATTAGGCTACCCCTACAAACGAACTCAGACCTAATGATCCTTCTATAGTTTAATTTAAAAAGCGGAATTCGAAACGACTGTCCGGGTTAACTACTCATACCACCCTAAAACAGCTTTCATTGTCTTCGGTTTCCCTCTCTGGCTACCCCTCCTCTGCTGCTGAGACTTCCTCCAATCACAAACTTCTTAAGATACGGGGTGACCTGTCATATGATATAATCTTGCTGCTATTTTCCAATGCCAATGGTGTTCCTAGCTGCGTTTTCATTTCCTTTCACTGTTTGTATTCTACTTCTCTTCCACAAAATTGCCTTTTCTTTAGAGTGGTTTTTCTTTACACATTCTAGTTATTAGGTATTTGGATATGACATGATATTTCTAGTTAAATCCTGTTTATTATAAAGATTAAAAATTTTTATTTTTAAATTTAAATTTATATATATAGTTAGAATAATGCATTAGACAAAAAAATCAACACGGCAATAATACAAAATGTCTGAAAGTTATATTTCGTGTTACAAAAACGTCGACGTATTCTATTGGCGATTCTTTTTGCCTTTTAAGGCTCTGCTTCATTTTTCTTTGGTTGAAGTTTTTGCTGTAATTTTGAAGTTCTGGTTTGATATTTTACTGGGTTTTTTCTGCCTGGTCGGCCTTTTTTTAGTGGTAGGTTCAACTTTTATTCACTAAAACTTTGTTTCACAGTTGCTTCGTCCGTCTTCATCCGCACATCCCGGGAGGTAATCTTTCTGTCAATGTTTTACATCCCGTAAGAATTTATGGAAGGTTAGTCTTTGAATGCTGTTAAACCTCAGTAAATTCAGTTCTGTTGTACTCAAGGTTGTTAAAATCTTGCGTTATTGTTTGCCTCTAACCCATTTTCCAAACGGCGTAGTTCCGTTCCCCGGGATGTACGTGTGCGGTGCACGGACGCGGGTTGGTTACATCCCATAAATTTTGATGATAAGGCCGAAAGGGTGCCGATCCTAGGCCGGCGTCAAAGCAAGAAGAATTTCGATGACTCTGGTGGAAGCTAAATCAGAATAAACAAATTTATTGTAACTTCGTGTCGTTTAATTTATCTAAATTATTTATTCGTTTTATTTAATCTAAATTGTATGGAATTAAAATGCATTACACTTGATAAATTTTACGAGCACTACACTATTTCAAACGTTTAGCACAATTTATTTTTACGAACAATGATTTTTCAATAGATACATCTACGAATTGTAACATGTGATAGTTTTGCATTCTGTACCTTAAATAAAAATAAAGGATTTCTTTTTTTAATATTCGCTTCAAATTTAATATTCATATGTAAGAAAATATTCCAGTTTAAAGTGAGTGGGTAGGCAAACCTTAAATTACTTGATAATAAGTATTTTAACTTCAGTTATTTTGCGTGTGATGTACAATTTAAGTTTAAGTATTTGAGGGCGTCTCCGTCAATGTAGCGACTGATTTTTATTTATAATTTAAACACTTAACTATAGAGATTCCTCTAAATGCATATGGTTGCTAAGAGTTTATGAGTGTTCCTTCAGAAACGACGAGACGGTATTACAAACATTCTATAGAGTTATCATAACATCTTCGAATTACAAAGTTCAGAGAAGAAGAGTCTAAATTCGCCTTAAGACATTTGTAGTGAAAAGTGTCTGGAACAATCGTAGACGATGGTATGAAATACAAAACAAATCACATAATTTTATATTTTGTCACCACGCCGCGAGCTGCAGGTTGTAGAAGTTACCATCCAACAATGATGCACGAGTGTAAACATCTTTATATATAATTTCATAAGCTGAATTTTGAGAGGAAGATTGTGAGAGCTTGGAGGGTCGTCAGAGCTGGGGGATGGCTCAAATTTAAGGAAGTGGCGGGAAGGAGCGGGGAAAATATAGGACTTTTACAATTTACAACATTTACAACATCCACAAATTTTACGTTGTAAAGGACGATAGATTTACTTCAAGTAAGAAAAGAAACTTACTAATTCAAATAAGAAAAGTAAACCGTATAAATTAAAACATCAGCCAAATTTATTCACGAAATACAACGTATAAAATTCACTTACGCCGTCCGACACTGCTATTAACTAACATTTTACTTAGCATAAAATAATTTACAAAATAATGATTTAATTTAGAAATTAAAAAGTAATTTTTAAATGACCAACGTACAATTTAATGTATTGTATATTTTATTAAGTAATTTTGTACTTTGCTCACCTGAAATGACCCTGTTCTTCAAGAGATTTAGAAAAGGTTGTGTCGAAAGGGTAATTTAGAAGATTGGTCGAGACAAAGAACATGTAAGTGGTAGACATTCATTTCAGCATTCTGTGAATAGAAAATAAATATTAAAAATAAATTTAAATGCCGGATGAGCCATGCTAAGTATCCTAATGTACATTACTTCAAGTAAATCCACATAAAACCTGTTCTACTGTAAAATATCACAGTAGTTGTATTTTCTAACAAAACACCCTCCCGCATCTCCCCTCACGTTTACCGCGTTGGCGTAAATATCACGTAACAGCCCCATTCGGTCTATTTCACCCGGGTTTCGGATAAGGGAAGTTCGGATAAGACGAGGCTGTACTAACGAACACCAACACACAGTCAATAATTAATGCTTCATTGAGTTAAAATGGCAAAGCCATCGTCAGTGAGTAACCTACCTCCAAGAATAAGGTTAAAATTATAACTATTTACTAACACCATATCTACACCAGTTTAGACAGATTAGTTATAGCTTAGACTATTCACTGAACTAATTAGTTTAGATGAATTCATCAGAGATACTCGCCCATGATGAAGACTGTCTTTTTATAAAAAATACTTTTCTATTCAACCAATGAAATAATTTTTTTCAACACTTAGTGGATGGCAATTGAGGTTAATACAGTTTTTTCAAATATTTATTTACTAATTAAATTTGTAAAAGTTGATGTCTTGGACGCGTTTAATCTGAATGACTACGTGTTTGAAATCCAGCACTTAGGCATTGAGGTAACAATCCCATAGCTAGAAATTCAATACATAGGATGTATATGCGATTATAAGAGAAAGGTCCCTTGCAATAATGAAGCATTACAAGAGATGGATAGAATGAGAAGTTAGAGACCACCATCAGCTTCATAAATTAGAAACTAAATAAAAAGAAAGCAAATAAACAGTAACAAACAAAAATTATAGTCCATCACCATATGTTGTATAGAGAAGGAAATGAAAAATTGCAAGGAAATTCGATTTCTATTTTGTCACTTAATATTGTGATTCTGACATATCTAAATATATATATTTATAATAATTGTAACTATAAATTAAAAATAACTCAATTAAAATCTTTCTTTGTTAACCTCAGTAGGGATGACTTTAAAACGATTTTGTTCTATATTGTATTTAATATTGAGATCCTACTGTGCGAAGATTATATCTATTTCGGTGGCATGCGTCAATATCCCACAGGTTGTAATTGCGTCACAGATAAGTCGCAAGAATACATCGTAAACATCTAGGAGCTACTAGAGGCAATAACACTCAAGGCTAGTCTATAAGCGTATACGGCAAGATATAGTCTCCGGCTTGGTGTGCTCCCATACAAGCTGAGAGCTTGCTGGGTTCCTAAACCTTTTTAGTTTAAAGTAAAATTATTACTCACCTCCACCAGATGTCGTTCCAAACCATGAGGCCGAAATGTCGCTTCTGAAAAAAGACATTATAATTTTTAAACATTTATTGTATCAAAAATTATAAAGAGTTAAGAATAGATGGATATTCAGAAAATAGATAAATGGGTATTTAGTTTATTAGGTAAAAATAGAATGATGTACCCTAACCTTATTGCACCTCTCCTATGGGCTGCATGACCATGAAGTGGTAGAGAGGTTTAATCCGGGCGTGGGGGAACGGTGGAGCGGAGCTGTACGTATGTGGCTCCCTATAAACGGCAAGTCCAGGCAATTGTGTGAGTGAATGAAGGCGGCTCAAAAAAAGGGGCCAGTCCTAGCACTTGAAGGGTTGTTATCTACCCGGCTCACGCCCTGCCCTTTCTTTGCGGGCGGCTACCAAGAAGCACCCCTCATCCAGGTTGGTGGTCTGGATGGGCACATACATCCCCGATCTGAAGGTGTTATGCGATCCGTGCCGATGTAGATTCGTGGCCCTCAGGGTAAGGAGGGTCTTTAATGGAGCCTCAGGGGCACCTGACGCCACACCTAAATACTTAAGTCGCCTTACCGCCGTAAGCGGGGCTCTGAGGCGGCGGACATTTATCTCCCTAGCTGCTCGTGGGAACACACATGGCATTGACAAAAAAAATAAATTTAACTGGTCAGGACTTAGAACCTACCGACAAATCTGTCCTAATGGAGGTGGCTTCGGCCCCGTAGAGACAGATGGAAATCCAGTTGCGAAGGCAACAGGAAGAATGGAAGGGGGACCAGGGAGGAAAGCACTCTGGCTTTCCTATCATGAAGAGGCAAAGAAGGCGGAGGCGGAGAGCAGAGAACCACCGCCCCTCCACCTTTGAGGAAACACCGGTCCAGGCAGCAAAAGGGTTTGACGGAGACTGGGGCTAGTAGCCGCCCTGTCGTCCCGGAAGCCAGTGGATCCGGTAGGACCTTAGCACGACAAGAGAGAGAGGAAAAGGAAGGAAAGGAGCACTTCTAATCCTGCTCCAGAGTCGGAGGCCAAGAGGAATAGACAAGGGTCTAGGCCTGCTGGGTCGGGAGGGCCGTCTTTGCCCTAGTGACCTTTATGGATAATGTAGGCGTGAGGATGGAGATAGCAGCGTTCAACCACCTTAAGGGCATCGTCATAGACCGGATTCTGGACACTTCTAGTGGAGGTTTTGTTCCGCGGTTCAGAGACACGTACCTAAGGGATGGAGTCGCAGGATTTATTTGTGCTGAGGAGGAATCGGCAAAATGTCTGAGAGAAGTGGTACCGTCAGTTAAGCTCAAGGACAGGACTCAGGCAAGGCTAGTCCTGCCTGATGAACTGATGAAAAGGGTGAAAGTGACGGTGCTAGTACCACCACCAAAAACGGAGGCCACTCAGTCGGTCAAGCTCATGGGATGCAAAACCAAGAAATTGACACTTCGAAGTGGAAGATCCTACAGTGCATTCAGCGGAGACCTGCAAGCCTCCTCTGCCTAGGATTGGATGAGGCATCGGCCAGACAATTAAAGGCTAGAGATGGGAAGGAATTCCTGAGGATTGCAGAGGTACTTTTAAGTCGAACTCTAAGGACCCGGAAAAGAAGGGCGAGAGAGGTAATCGGGAGAAAGCGTAGGGGTCAATTGTATATGGCTGACCCTCAAGCAATGATCCTGCAAATTAACTTGCACCACAGTAACAGCGCCTCGGCAGTCCTAACCAGGTGCTTAAATGTGAGGCACACATTACCAGCTCTTGCGCTAGTGCAAGAACCGTGGCTGGTCAGGAACTGTATAAGGGGTCTGACTGCAGCTGGGCGCACCTACGCAAGTGGGGAACATGAGGGGCACAGAGCATGTGTGATAGTCAGAGGACTAGAAGCCACGCTGATTCAAGAATTCTTAACTAAAGACCTTGCGGTGGTTAGAATTCGAGGTAAGAGCGAGGTAAGTGGGAGCAGGAAGTTCTTCGTGGCCTCCACTTATTGCGCTCGCAATAGAGAATCGCCCCCTGCAGAATTACGTAAGTTAGTTCGGTACTGCAGGGAGAGGAATATAGGAATTTTAGTGGGCTGTGATGCCAATGCTCATAATGAGGTGTGGGGTAGCACAGACACAAATGAGCGAGGTGAAAACCTCCTAGCCTTAATGATTTTAGAAAACCTTGTGGTTTTACACACAGGTGCCGAGACAACATTTATCACTTCAAACAGAATGGGAGGTTCTAGATATCACCTTCTGTAATAGACAAATGGTAAGGTGGGTGCATGACTGACAGGTTTCGGATGAGCCCTCCACGTCTGATCACCTTATCATCACTGCTACGATGAGGGGAGTTGTCCCCCATGTGGTGTGGCTTAGGAACCCGAGAAGGACAAACTGGGAAGGTTTTAAGTCCTCGGTGAGGAGGCGGATGTCAGACGTCCGTGGTAAATATGGTATATCAAACGAACTGGAAAATACTGAGGCCTATATCAGGACTGCAATTTCCACGTCGTTTGAGGAAAATTGCCCTCTCTCGCGGATAAGCACTGGGCGTGGTAAGCTTAAGTGGAGCAGCGAGTTAGAGGCAAGACGGAAAGAGACTAGAAGACTCTTTAATAGGGCAAAGAAGAAGAAAACGGCGGAGACCTGGCAGGCATATAAAGACAGCCAGGGTTTCTATAATAATCTTATTAAAGAGGTTAAACGTGCTTCTTGGGAAAAGTAGTGCTCAGAGACAAGTACACTGAGTAACACTGCTAGACTGTTTAAGGTGTTAGCAGGTGGACCGAGAAGAGAGCTTAAGTTTGTCAAGAAGACTGATGGTAGCTTTACTGACACCCCGGAGGATACTCTGCGTCTGCTTATGAGAAACAGTTTTCCCGATATTAGACCGGTAGGGGACGGTGCTCAAAACCTCCGACATACTGGGCTAAGGGCGGACTGGAATATTGCTGGGCAGGTGATCACAGCGCAAAAGGTGAGAGAGAGACAATTCTGTCTGTTGAGCCTTTTAAAGCGCCATAATTAGATAATATTACTCCAGCACTACTCCAAATTGCTTGGAGGAAATAATAGGGCCACTGACAGGATTACCCAGAGGCTGTATTGCCTTAGGTTACAAGCCCGGGCAGTGGCTCAAAACGAAAGTTATCTTTATTCCCAAACCGGGGAGGAAAGGTTATAAAGAGGTAAAGGATTTCAGACCTATCAGCCTTACATCTTTCTTGTTATAGACACTGGAAAGGCTGGTGTACCACTATTTGAAGGAGGGACCTTTGAAGCAGTATCCGCTTCATCAGGGCCAACACGCCTACCGAACTGGTAGGTCAGTCGAGACGGCGCTGTTGTCGGTCGTGGACTTTATTGAAGGTCAGATCAACAGCAAGGGGATATGTATTGAGGCTTTTCTAGATGTGGAGTGGCTTTTAATAGTACCTCTAGACTGGCCATCAAGAGAGCAGCTATGGATCATGGGATTTCTGATGGAATTATAAATTAGATTATGAGTTCCTTGGAAGTACTGTATCCTGAATGGGGTGCACGATAAATGGGATCGTCTCGGAGGGCTGCCCGCAGGGTGGAGTGTTATCCCCTTTGCTGTAGAGTCTTCTCGTGGACGGCCTACTAAGGACGCTCAGTGGCATGGGTGTCAAGGTGGTAGGATATGCGGATGATATAGCTATCCTTGTTAGGGGACCATTTGAAGAGGTCCTCAAAAACCTGCTTCAAGAGGCACTCAAGGTAACAGAAGCATGGTGCAGGGAGAATGCATTATGAATTCAAGGAGAGAAATCTGTGGCACTCATCTTCACTAGGCGATATAAAACTAATTCGCTGGAGATGATGGAATTGGTAATACCAAAATAAGCTACTTTGAGTGCGCTAAATATCTGTGGGACAGGTTACAAAAAGAAACAAGTAAAGGAATCTTGGACCTCGCGCAGGAGCTCTTCCTTAGAGGCATAACAGTTACAAGGAAAAGCACACCACGAGGGTTATGTTGGGTTTTCTATCCTTGAGTCTTCAAATTAGGATGGAGGCAATGGAAACTGCATACCGACTAAGTTGTACCGGACAGTGGAAGACAAGTAGCAAACGTCATAAACAGCTATTTGGGGATTCACTGAAGAAGCTCTGGATAGAATCTCAGGATAAGATACTGCCTCTTAAAAGGGAAAAAGGAAACTACAAAATCCATATACCTGCAAGAGAGGCATAGACGGAGTATAGACCCAAACATGGTGATATCTGGTTCACCGATGGGTCCAAGATGAAGGAAGGAGTGGGAGCAGGATTTAGTGGACCGCGACACCAAGACAGAGTTTTTCATCGCCTGGAGGACTACAACTTTGTCTTCCAGGAGAACGTGCTCGCGATCAAACTATGTGCTGAGGAAATAATAGAGTTTGGAAGGAGGGGCAAGGCCATCTGGATTTGCTCGGACAGTCAGGCAGTTCTGAAGGCTTTAGGTAAGGCTAGTACCAGCTCTAGGCTGGTGGCTGAGACTATGGCTTCTCTAGTAGAGCTGAGGAAGTATAATTCACTCAACCTAACCTGGATTCCAGGACATTCTGGCTGGATAGGGAATGAGAGAGCTGACGCCTCAAAACAAGGGTGTATAACTCAAGGAACGTTGCTGAAGGCAGTGGGCTACCGCCTCAGGAAGGGCGCAAGAGGATCACGGCACATATAGACAGACAGGTTGTGCAGAGAAGAATGGAATGCAACCTTGTTGTGTAACAAATCCAAGGTACTGTGGGGTTACTCAGGAGATTTTGTGGGGCAAAGAACTACTCTCCTTACGTAGACATCAACTCAGAGCTACTGTAGAGCTTGTTACAGGCCATGGGAATCTGAAGGGGAATCTAATACAAAATTGGAAAATCCTTGTCCCCTGTGTGCAAGAGATGCGACGAGGACCAAGAGGAATGCCCAATCCACGTACTCTGTGAGTGCCCTGCTTTGGTAGATGCAAGGAGAAAGTGGTTTGGCTGGCAGGTATGTACACCAGAGGATATCAGAAGATTTAGCATCAGGTGAGTACTTGATTTCTGCAAAGAGGTAGGCATCCGCTAAGCTATTCCTGTGGTAGAGATGGGAAGAGAGTACAAAGGCAGCAGCTAAGTGCTTTACACCGATAAGGCCTCTCCGAGTTTTAGTAATAATAATAATAATAACCCTATTGGAAGTTGTATAGAAATGCTTACATGAGTATTGAAGTTCACATAAGATGTAGGCTACTACAGGATCTTTGAATCTAAGGGAATTGTTTTTTAATACACAGCTAATTGTTTTTTAATATGACAGATTTACTTTAATTTTGAGTTCAAAGTTGTAACATTTACAAGTAGTTATACATAGTTAAACTTGTCCAGCTCTAATTTGTCAGTATGCATCAAAACTTTTATAATTATTCTTATATATACAGAAAGAGAGAGAGAGAGAGAGACAGACAGACAGACAGAGAGAGAGAGAGAGAGAGAGAGAGAAAGAAAGAGAGGGAGAGAAAGAAAGAGAGAGAAAAAGAGAGAGAGAAAAAAAAGAGAGAGAGAGAAAGAGAGGGCGAGAGAGAAAGAACGAGAGAGAGAGAGAAAGAAAGAGAGAGAGAGAGAGAGAGAGAGAGAGAGAGAGAGAGAGAGAGAGAGAGAGAGAGAGAGAGAGAGAGAGAGAGAGAGAGGTATGACTTGGAACTTGCTGGTGACTGGAACACTGACATTTGTAAGTGAGCAGATATAAGTTCTAACTCAAGTAACTTAGAATAGAACTTCCATTTTATACAAAACGAAAGGAATAAATAAAAAGTCACTTACAAAACGACTGAGTCCTGTAGAACGCAGGGACTTCAATCTTCAGCGGAAATAGTGCGGAATCACTTGTAGAAAATATTGCAGTATTTTTATTAACTATTTCCGCTTCCTCTTCGTCATCGCCCTCAGGAATCACCTCGAGAATAGGAACGAACTTTACTCTCGGGTATGCGCTTAAACTGCTGTAAAGTTAGAAATTTGAATAAATCTTGTCACATAATACGATATTTATAAAAAATATAAATACATTAAAATGTAAGGTAAAACTAAGGCTTGCTGACACGTATATCATGTTATATATATATATATATATATATATATATATATATATATATATTAAATAAGTGCTATGTTGATGATGTTTAAAAAAATATTTTTTCTCTAGATCATAGCTACTGTTATTGAAATATGTATTAACATATTATTTATACAATAACTTTAATACTTTGGATCTATAGTTTCATTAAACTTCATGTATTTTATCCTTGAAATATAATAGCGGCGGAGACTTACAAGAACCACAAAATGAAAATTCTAAAATTGGCAGCCGTAATATGATGCTATAATATTTGATTATTATCAAAAGAATACGCATGGGATGAGGATCCCAATATTTAGCTTAAACCCAGCAAATTTTGGAAACTGAACATATATACGAGTTTGGAACAAGCCATAAAACTATTTAATTAAATTAGTGGATTTTAATAACACTACTAAATTACATTATTTCAAGGTGAAGTTAAAACAACCTAATAGTAATTACCTCCCCTTTCCTTCCTCTTCTTTGCACCAAAACAGCACGTGACTGGAACAAGATAAGAAATTCTTTTATTAAAGCTAGAGTTTTTCAAGTTATACAACATCAGTTGTACCATTCTAAACATTTACATAAGACACAACTATTATTTTCCTTCAAACTAGTTATTACGAAGTATCAAGATACCAAACGAAATTCTACTGAAATATAAATGTGAATATTAAATATAACTAATATGAGGTAATTAAAGAGAATAACTCCTATTGTACAGAAAATCCCTTTTTATTCCTCCGAATTTCGGACAGCTTTTAAATCGAAAAGTATAGTGTTTGTTTATAAGACATAACGCAATGGAGGAACCATACAATGAAGGGCAGAGTATTATCTCTGAAATCATGTATTTTAGTACTAAAAATTAAACAAAATTAATAACAATGTCTTTCTTATATCCAACGTTTACCAGTTTTAAACTTGCCCTATACAGAGAATAACCAGCCTATTTAAGCATTTACTTTTGTATTTACTCTTTTATATTCGCCCTTCAAGTGAATGACAAGAGAATCTTCGAAACCAAAGTGATTAAGATTCAGGATGGTGCGTATTAGGGAGATTACGATTTCTATCTGTAATTAGGTTCCTCTACCCTCACACCTAAAGAAGTATCAGAATTGTCAGAAACAAAAACCTTTAAAGCTGACATTACTAAGAAAAATACTAACTACTAACCCCCCCCCCCATTTCCATTTGTAAATATAATAAAGTGAACTAGATAAAGTGAAACGATTCAAATACTTTGGCCAATGGTAAAAAATACACGATATCAACTAACTCTAAAAAAATTTGTTGTGGAATTTATTTAGTTGTAATAATTTAATATTTCGATGTTGTTTTATGTATAATAATATGTACAATATGTATACTTACATCAATAAGGTGGAAACCTTGAAACGTGCCGTTTAAATTATTTTGGGCGTAATCTACAACATAAGATTAAGAATTTGAGGGTTCCTTGTCAATGTAGCTATCGATGTCTTCATTGGGTCCTTGAAAACAATTTGTTGGTAACCACTGGCCTACACGCCTACGTTTAGTTTATAGAAAAGTAATTTAAGGTACTGTAATGCTGAAAGTAGGGTTTTCTAGTGATATCTTTTGTATTTATTCAGTTTTAGCAAACCTTTCTTTACATTCCAGATTTAAAGGTTTTCACTATATGTCCTTCTTATATCCAACATTTACCAGATTTAAACTAGCCTTATATACAGAATAACAAAAATATTTAAGCATTTATTGAATTTGGGGGGTCCTTGTCAATGTAGTGACCGATGCCCTCATTGGGTCCTTGAAAACAATTTGTTGGTAGCCACTGGAAAATGTGTATGAGAGAGGGGGGTTACCCTATATATATGAGAGAGAGAAAGGGGGGTGAGAGAATAATGGGTTCCACTAACAGTGCTTTACATTAGCAATTATTATACATAGGCCTAAATATACGTCGCCATTTGTTAATCAAATATAATGAATAGATTCATATACTTTAGCTAATAGAAATAAATACACGACCAATAAATAAACTAATTCTAGAGTACACTGATGGGACATTTATATAGTTTTATTAGATATTTATGTTATTAGTTATTTTTTCCTGATACAAAGAACAATATGTACCTTTTTGGTAATAGGTAGGAAACGTTTAAATGTAGCATTTAACCAAAGGAAAGGTTTTTTACTATATTTACCTACGAAACCTGTTTAAGTCTACAATAGCTTCTACTTAGGCTATTTTCAGCCCGGTTAAACGTCGACGTCATTCACACACACACACACACACACACACACACACACACACACACACACACACACACACACACACACACACACACACACACACACACACACACACACACACACACACACACACACACACACACACACACACACACACACACACACACACACACACACACACACACACACACACACACACACACACACACACACACACACACACACACACACACACACACACACACACACACACACACACACACACACACACACACACACACACACACACACACACACACACACACACACACACACACACACACACACACACACACACACACACACACACACACACACACACACACACACACACACACACACACACACACACACACACACACACACACACACACACACACACACACACACACACACACACACACACACACACACACACACACACACACACACACACACACACACACACACACACACACACACACACACACACACACACACACACACACACACACACACACACACACACACACACACACACACACACACACACACACACACACACACACACACACACACACACACACACACACACACACACACACACACACACACACACACACACACACACACACACACACACACACACACACACACACACACACACACACACACACACACACACACACACACACACACACACACACACACACACACACACACACACACACACACACACACACACACACACACACACACACACACACACACACACACACACACACACACACACACACACACACACACACACACACACACACACACACACACACACACACACACACACACACACACACACACACACACACACACACACACACACACACACACACACACACACACACACACACACACACACACACACACACACACACACACACACACACACACACACACACACACACACACACACACACACACACACACACACACACACACACACACACACACACACACACACACACACACACACACACACACACACACACACACACACACACACACACACACACACACACACACACACACACACACACACACACACACACACACACACACACACACACACACACACACACACACACACACACACACACACACACACACACACACACACACACACACACACACACACACACACACACACACACACACACACACACACACACACACACACACACACACACACACACACACACACACACACACACACACACACACACACACACACACATAAACACACACACACACACACACAAACACACACACACACACACATAAACACACACACACACACACATAAACACACACACACACACATAAAAACACACACACACACACACACACACACACACACACACACATATATATATATATATATATATATATATATATATATATATATATATATATATATATATATATATATATTTAAATAATGTCTAACTCGACTGTAACAGTGGTTTATTCGTAATTGAAGAGATATACCGTCTAGAGGGCACGACTATATACTGATATAAGCAAAATTAGGGTAAATAAAGTGTTTGAAACTTACAAAGTCTCCAAAAGTTTTTAAGCTTCATATTTTTTCTTTCAAACTAAGAAAATATGATTTAAAATGTCCATAGGAAACCATGGTAATGTAAATACAGCGTTTGTTTAATTGTTGTACGATTTAATTAAGTACTGTAATATAAATATTTTTTTCCTTTTATATTTATATATTTAGTTATTATTGAATTTTTATAGGGTCAAAAACTTTTGAATAACGTAGCGCATTGCCAATGTTTGTTTTAATATTCAAAAATAAACCACTACAAGCTTGGATCTAACGGAGAAACTCATCAATTGGAGTGAGGCATAGGCCTTACGTTCCCCTCAAATCCCTCGAGAGCTCCTCATATTCAAGTGATTCTAGTTCAACTCGGCATCATCCAATATATAACCGCAAGGACCGAGGGTCATCTGCATTATAAATGCCGACTAACAACCGCTCTGCCATTAGATGGTCCCACGTTTGCAATGATGCATAGGCTTTAGGTTGTCTCAAATCCCTCAGGACTTCCAATTTAAAATGTATATTGTAAGGTAAAATGTATATGTAAATATTAAATATTACTAATCTGAGGTATTTTTAAAAGAATAAATCCTATCATACAGAAAATCCATTGTACATCCTCCGAATTTCGGATAGTCTTAAATCGAAAAGTAGAGTGTTTAAATATAAAACATAAAGCAATGGAGGAACCATAGAATAGAGGGCAGAGTATTATCTCTCAAATTTGTTATAACTAAAATACTGATAATTAATTTGATTAAAACTTACTAAGACTCCAAATGATTTATTCTTCATATTTTTGCTTTTAGTATAGCAAAATATGACTCAATATGTCTTCAGTAAACCATGGTCATGTAAATGTAGTGTATGCTTAATTGTTGTACGTTTTTATATGGGTACAGTGATATAAATATTTGTGTAAGTTTTATATTTACTTATTAATTTAGTTACTACGGAAATGTTTTGAAAGGTCATGCTGTGTCGGAAACCTCGGGAAAACGTAGCGCTCTGCCAATGTCCGGCTTGACACTCTAAATAAGTCACAACCAAAAGCTCTCGTTCTGTAGCAGTCTCATACCAATCAGGGTGAGCGACAGATGCCCTCATATCCCTCGGGAGACGCCGGATATTCCGGAGAACCCCGTTCTGCCTGGTACAACACTGCATTGTCTCTTGAAGCCAACTACATTAGAAATACTGGCTAACAACTAACCTGACGTCGAATGGACCCAAATTTACAAGGACGGATCTACCACGGTAGAGACCAGCGGAGCTGGATTCTATACAACCTTCGTCGAAGCCTTGTTTCCAGACGGTTTAACACTTTAAAGGCGACGTTTCAGCCATTTGTTATGCCTCAGAGAGGCTTTCAACTAGGATCGATACAAGTAAATTGGTCTTTTTTTACTTCAGAGTTACAGGCTATTTCCTCTCTAATACCTCTAAAAAGCGATGCCGTCGCAAGATGCAAGGAGACCATATTCCAACTTGTACACAGAAAAGAGATTGTTTCATAATGGGCCAAGCAGACAAACACGCACAAGCTGGTTATAAACGTTTTCAGGAAAGTCTACATTTTGCATTATCCAGCTTGATTAGGCCTTATAAAACGATCCTTACATCGATTGGACGTCGCAAATTCCTCCACCTGTCCTCTCTGTCTGTACGTTAAAGTTACGGTTAATCATCTGGCCATCTCCAGCCCTTGTATCCCTTCAATACAACGATAATGTCCTCACAACAATGTCCCTATTTTATTTTCCTGACGCAGAAATCCTCATGCTCTTCACGTATTCCAACTAATCACACTAAATATTTGTCTTCCTTTACGCACATTTCTTTACTTACAACAAAATTTCCAAAATTGGAAGTGTTAAATTATATTCTGCTGTTATACTACAAACATCGCACAGCAGACATTTCTGCACAAATCTTTTGCTTTTAAAAGACCAATCTTCATCCTGATGATAAAGATAAAATAAACACCGATATTCGAGTGAATGTGTGAGAGAGAGAGAGAGGGAGAGAGAGGGAGAGAGAGAGAAAAATAATAAGAGAGAGAAAGAGAGAGAGAGAAAAACAGGGTAGCAGAAAGGAGCATTGGAGGGAAGGTCAGAGGCGAAAATACAGAGTAAGAAGAGGAGAGAAGGTGAGAGATTGAGGAGTGAGAAAGAAACAATAAGTGGTGGAAAAACAGGGAAGAAGAAAAGGAAGGAACGGGAAACACAGACAGAGAAAGACTATTTCATAGTATGAAAATGTGTTTTTGTTTTCCAGAGACACTCTTTCCAGAGTATGAGACAAAATGCGTATTTGTAGAAACGTGTATAAAGAGATCTGCAAGAAAAAAATATTTGTCGAAAAGTATGTATCGAGAAGAATATTTGGTGAAAGGGAAATGATAAATGCTTTATGGAAATAATTGAAAACTGGTTTAGTTTTTAAATAAAAACGATATTATATATGAAATTACTGGTAGATGAAAATGTTAGGGGTAAGAGACAATGAAACGTCACTTATAAGAAAGTGAAAAAGATTGTACAGAATGGGAAAGGAATCATGAAGTAAATGCAGAAAACCAAGAAATAGCAGAAAAGTCTTCTACATAAGAAACCGTCAGTTTCTATCGCCGTGAAACATGACTACCACACTAAAAGTCACATAAATTATGGCGTTTTAAAATTAATTACTTTCTATTCTAGAAAATAATCTTGAGTATTGGTAGAAAGGTGTTCTAAATTCACAAGTTTACTAAAAAAATAAATTTAAAGGAAATACAAAATACTTTTAAATATTCTAAGAAAAGTACCAAGCCATCTAATTAGGATCTATTTTTGTATGAGCATTATCTGTAAAACCTTTTACTTTGGGATTAAAATTTAAACAAAATGTTTCAAATACTTCCTTACATTAAACTTTTACATACTTTTAGGCTAGACTTGCATTGCCTGGTATCTATGAAAGAGAACAAATTAGTTAAAAAATAATAGATTTATCTTGAATATAAATACGCCACATAGACGTATGAAGTAAGTGGTGAAAGGCAAAGTGGTAAGAGGCTATTGTGAGGAAGTGAAACACGGTTCTACATGGGAAGGGACATATCCCAAGTGCATCGATACAAAGGATTTTGCTAATGGATGATAAATAACTTACATGCCTTCAATTACTAAACTAAAAATAGAGCAAACCTTTTTCAACCTTATTTTAAAAACTGAATTAAAATACGAAACTGCGTTATTTAGTTTTATTTGAAAAACTCCAGCTACATTTCCGGTAATAAGGTGGGAATATCCAAAAGTTATTATTTACCCGAAACATAGGCCTACATAAGACTCTAGTTAGGCTGTCTTTAGCAATTGCAAGTGCCAGCAACCACAGATAACCTAACCTTACTTCCACCACGGGTATTCGTACTAGATACATACAGGCGGTAGGATAGGAATGTATTTTGTTGTAAGTTAACATTTCCTTAATTAAGTAACAAATACTCACAAAGTTTCCAAACGTTTTTAAGTTTCATATTTTTTGTTTTTTTTCCAACAAAATATAATGAAAAATGACTTTACGTAACCATGGATATATAAATGAGGTTTATTCCTGATTGTTGCACGGTTTTACCTAGCATAAATAATAGGCTACTAATATTTATATATTCATTTTATATTTACATGTTCGTTAAGATTTATTTATTTTTATAAATTCTTTAAACTTTGTAAGGATATTATTTTCTATTAGAATAGACGCTTTACTTCCTCAATATCCCGCTTGCGGCGCCCTCTAAGTATTTGTGTCAGAATAACACAGAACAACAAGGCAACATTGTTACTCTTGTCAGGCTGACTGACTGGAAACATACGATATGTATGTGTATATATGTATATATATATATATATATATATATATATATATATATATATATATATATATATATATATATATATATATATATATATATATATATATATTCTGCCTCACAAATTCTACATCAGTATGAGCATAGTTTCTTTACTGTGTGATGTTGCTTACGAGTTTGGTGAATTTTGGAAAACTGGTGGCACCAATAACAAACCTCTTCCTCATGGAGAAAACATTCCCGACCATATTGTAAAGGAAGATGAACACAAAACGACAGAAGCAAATAACCCATTTATAGACTTGCATCACTCTAACTGTAATACAAAATAAAAAATAGAAAAATCACTTCTAGGCTTTTATAAAGTGATAGTAACTGCTTTTGAGATGAACGGGTTTAATCTATGATTTTTATCTTTGGCCATTCATCCTTGCCCAAATGTCCGGGTAACCTTTTGATAATTATGAAGAAATCAAATAGGTGGTTTCGGTCATTGCCAGCTAAGGAGTATAACATCGGCGTCGAAAAAGTGGAAGCACGCTACGGGTGCCTACTTCAGTGGTTCCCAACTGGAACTAACCCCTAAGGTTCCGCGGGCAATGTATTAGGGGTCAGTGAGATGTCACTGATACTAAAATATTTATATTTAACACTTTCACTGCGGCCGTATTTGACCGTTGCATTCATCGAGAGGCTTTGGTACCCAAGATATTGCCTGAAGTGTTGCATAAAACTCTCAATGAGGTAGTTCAACGTATTATCTACATTAAAACTTTGAAGTCTAGATTGTTTTCTTTGTTATTGGGCAGTAAGAATGCTCCGCCTCTTATCCATACCTAAGTATGGGGGCTCTCTCTCGAGGTGGTACTGAAAAGGTTTGTTGATGTTAAGGATGAGGTCAGAACCTTCCTTCATGATACCATGTATGCAGATTTACTTAGACATTTCTTGGCTTTGTGTTATTGCTTACTTAGCTTTGTTTGAACATTTTTAAAGTTTCGTATCTAGGCTTACAAGGTTTTAATATAGATATGTTCAAAGTTAAAGACAAAGTTTGTGCCATGGTTAAAGATTGTCCGTTGTGGGCAACAAAGGTCAATATATGTTTTCTTACAAATTTTCTCACTATTAAAGAGTTTTTGGGGTCTTCTGATGAAAACTTAGTAAACCAAATAAAGGAAAGCATAACTGACCACCAGTTGGATTAGAACTGCGTTCTGCTTCCCTGAAATATAAAAGGTTCTGAGTCCTTCAGAAGAAGAACAAGATCGACTTGAAATGACCAGCATTGGTCCATTAAAAAAGGTTTTAATGGAGATCATTGTAGAATTTTGGATACCAGTACAAAAAGACTAAAATCTACTTAGCAATAAGGCATTGAATGTAATACTACTTTTTCCAACTACCTAGAGATGTGAACATGCATCCTCAACTATCTACTTCATGAAAAATTAAATTTAGGAATCGGCTTGATATGCAGTATGATTTCAGAGTAAAAGTTTCAAGAATGGAGCCTAACATTTCTGAAATCATGAACTCAAAGATGAACTCAAAGTTCAGACTCAACTCAACTCACTACAATTACAATAAAATAAATTTCAACTAATAATAACTTCATTAACATAGTCCAAACAAAATAGTAATATAAATAGGTTTAACGAGCTTCGCCTGGATATACGAACTCTAACGTGGGATAGTTTTATAATTTGTATCTCAAATAAAAATATACTTCTTGAATGTATACTTGTAATAAACTGTTGGTAACCACTGGCCTACGTTCACTTTATAGAAAAGTAATTTAATTTACTCTAATGCTGTAAATAAGGGTTTCTAGTGATAGCTTTTGTATTTATTTAGTTATATCAAACGAGGGGGAGCTGGTTGGTCCTCGTCCTGCTCGTGGATAACTGAGTTTATATGTCACGTTTATGAAAAGAGCCTTTATAACACTCAGTGGACCGAACGCCAGCAGCCGCTTCTGTAAAAGGAGCCCAATAATATGTCTTGTAAACAAGCAAATAGTCCTTCTCAGGACTACCAACGAGTTTCAAAACTGAAACAAAAACACCAAGACAGACTGAGTGTAAATATATGGTCAGAAAAAGTACTAACCATAAAAACTATAACGAAAAAATTAACATTAACAACCACCTCATAATGAGAGTACGCGATACAAATGGAATCAAAAGAACTGAAGTATGGTGTCCAAACAGAATAACTGCAAGAAACCTCACTCAACGTCTGAGGACAGAAGCAAACAAGAGGGAAGCACACATTTCAATTGGATAGAGTTTTCCAGAAAGGAAAAAGAAAAGAGAGAACCTTACACCAATCGACCAACAACAAAAAATATAAGCAAAAAGATGACAAACTATTAATAATGCACTGGAATGCCAGATCGTTAAAACATAAAGCATCGGAGCTAGGAAAGGAAATTCACGAGAAAAATATATAAATAGTCTACATACAGGAATCAGCATTACCAAAAAACGAAGACCTTCATCCGAAGTTTAAACATTACAACCTACATAATTTATCTAGAGACAATTGGAGAGGCGGAGGATTAGTTGCCCTAGTACATGAGTCATTGCATGCCGAAGGCTGTGATATGAAGACTACAAAAAATTTACAGTACATAAAAATGAATATAAGAGTTACCAAAGAATTACAATTTACTCTAGTCAACACATATATACCATCCCAGGGAATTAATGAGAAGGAATTGGACACACTAATCAGCTCCAACAAGAACCTGATCATAGTTGGAGAGATGAACAGCAGACACCAGAGTTGGAACAACGGACCAAAAAATAAAAACGGCCCTCAACTGGATTCAAGCCCAAAACATACTTCTGCTTAACCAAAACAAAGAGCCCACATACCAGTCATCCTCAACAAGAACTCTAAGCACCTTAGTTTTGACACTGTCCTCGCCAATAATCGAGAAAAGTATAAAAAATTTGTACGCCGGGGAAGATCTAGGAAGTGATCACCTACCAATATACTTAGTACTTTCTATCTCAACAGTTCTAGTTCAGATCCCATCTGTCATAAGCAATAAATACAATATTTCAAAAGCTGACTGGAGTGCTTTCACAGAAGAAACTAGGGCAAGCGAGATAAAAGAATACAATCCAGAATTTCTAGAAATAATACTTCTTCAAGCCACTGACCCTAACATTCCCAAAAAGAAACCAAGAAGAGAACACAAATTTAAAAATAGCTGGTGGTAAGAGAAAATCAATCAACTTAGAAAAAATTGACAAAGGGCTAGAAGAAGAAGGAAGGTGCAGAGAATTAAAGAGTGCAGACAAGAATACAAGAGATGCAACGCCATCCTGAGACGTACAATAATCTCAGAGAAAAGGACAGCTTGGAGAGAATTTGTGGGCTCTATAAATGCAAACACTCCATCCAGAACAGTCTGGAAAAAGTTTAAATCAATCGAAGATAATACTGGCCAAAAGATTAGCCAAATACAAAGTGAAGCTGGAGAGTGGTTAGAGGATGACAAAACAAAAGAGGAAACTTTTATTTTTTTTTTCAAGAACAGGGCAGGAAAGAAAATCCCATGGCCCAAAAAGCTCAATACTAAAGAAAAGCAGTTAATTTACCAAGTCGAAGAACTTTACCGCCTGGAAGACCCTGTGAACGTACCCTTCAGAATATGGGAACTGAGAAATGAAGTATCCAGATTGAAGGATTCGACTCCCGGACTAGATGTAATCCATAACAGAATGCTCCAACATAGATCAGAAGAGATGCTTACTAATATACTAAACGTATTCAATGAAACTTGTCACTCGGGAAATAACCCAGAAAAATGGAAAACAGCACTAATTGTACCAATCCTAAAACCATCTAAAGACAAGTCCCAAATGAAATCATATCGCCCAATTGCTCTTACATCTTGTCTTGGCAAACGTCTCGAACGCATGGTGAACAATCGACTAAAGTGGAGACTAGAAAAATACAACCTACAAGACCAATCACAATATGGTTACAGAAAACAGAAATGCAGTAACGATGCCATAATATAGTTAACAAACAACATCTACGCTGGTTTTGAGAAAAAAGAACTAACGGTAATTGTCCTCCTAGACTTTGAAGCTGCTTTTGACAGGACACCCCACACCACTATCTTGTTAAAATGCATGAAGCTTGGCATAATGGGAAACATGTTGCAGTATCTATAGAAATTTCTTAAGCGGTCAAATAATTCAAACATCGGTCAATGGCCAAGAATCAACAAGTGCTAAGATAGAAAACGGAGCCCCTCAAGGAGCAGTTGTAAGTGCAACACTGTTTAATATTGCAATACATGACATTGCATCCAACCTACCTCCGGGAGTAGAGTGTGTCTCCTATGCTGATGATGTAACGCTTTTCGCCTTATATAGAGATCCGGACACAGCTAACCAGGCAATGCAGATGGCCCTGGACCGAGTCTCGAACTGGTGCAAAAACTGGTCACTGAAAATCTCTGCAGAAAAGTCAGAATGTGCAATATTTACAAGAAGGAATACTCTAGCTGACTACAAACGCAAACTAAAACTGAATAACATAAATCTTCAATATAACCACTGCCCTAAACTGCTAGGAGTACTGCTTGATAAAAAGCTGAGATGGAAAAATCATATTGAAAAAGCTGTTTAAGCTTGTAGCAAACGTCTCAATTCAATAAAAGTAGCCACCAGCCGACATTGGGGCGCTGACACCATATGCTTGAGAACATTTTACCTATCCTTTGTAAGAACAAAACTGGCTTATTGCAGTGAGGTCTGGGGAGCGGCTGCAGCAACGCACATTAAAAAGCTTCTAGTAATTTAATCAGCTGCCTTAATAATTAGACTGGGCTGTCGCAAAGCCACTCCCATTGCAGCAATGGAAATAGAACCCATAGATTTACTGCTAGAAGAACAAATATGGAATAAATATCTAAAAACCCTCTCACTACACATAACCCAATCCACTACACTCTTTAAAAGAAACGACTACACGACAATCATACACTCACAGTATCAATTTGCTCGCTGCTGAAATGCCTTGGAAGACTCCAGAGGAAATCCCAGTCTGCAATCACGAGCCCCCATGGAAGCAGAATGAAATTATGGTAACTCCAAACCTAATTTCTTGCCTAACTGAAGAAGACCCCCAGGATACACTTCGGCGAGAGTCACTGGAAATGATTCAGAATCTGTACTAAGACTACCTTTAAATATACACCGATGGGTCAGTAGATCTAGTCATGGATAAGTCAGGAGCAGGCTACTATAACCACTTCACCAAAGAAGAATAATACGTACCAGCAAATGCAGCCTCCAGTGTCGATGCAGAGTTGCTGGCAATAATTACAGCCTTGGTAAACTGCATTCAACTACGAGCAGAGAAGTTCTGTATATTCACTGACTACAAGAGCGCCTTGCCCATGAAAGAGAAACGGAAACCAGGAAACTACCCATTCAGATTAGAAGAAATAACAAATTTACTCAACACTCTCAGCAAAGATGAGAAACAAATACAGCTCTGGATCCCCTCACACTGCGGCATCGATGGCAATGAAAAAGCAGATATAATCGCCAAACAATCAGCGGAAATGGGCCCAGTCTTCTTACCACAGTACTCTCTTAAGAAATGCCTGAGTGGTGTGAAAACATCAGTTAGAAGAAAATGGATTCAAAGTTGGAGAGAAGAAACCAAAGGTAGAAACCTCTATGACATTCAAAAAGAACCAAATGATTCACCAATTCCATCAAGAACAGCTCTGCTGTCTGCAATGGGAAGCCAGGGAAACATCAAAACAATATTGATCGATAAACAGTTTTGGACGTTGGCTGCAGCAACTTATTATGGACATCGGACCATCGGAGTCACATGACCCTGAACGTCCACAGCAAAAAAAAAAAGTTATAGCAAACCATTCTTTACATTCCAGACGACCTATTACCTTCGTGTACATATATGTGTCTATATATATATATATATATATATATATATATATATATATATATATATATATATATATATATATACATATATATAAATAAATACACACAAACACACACGCGCGCGCACACACACACACACACACACACACACACACACACACACACACACACACACACACATATATATATATATATATATATATATATATATATATATATATATATATGTAAAATATCAAATAGGTTTTCCTGTTAGAATTATTTTCAAGATTAATAATCACTAATTACAGGAATTAATTTATTGAATAATACACTCAAAGCTTTTCGTCGGTTGACATTACCAACATCCTCAGAAATTACTAAGAATGACAAAAGAACTGTCTAACAAATATGAAGTTACTAGATAAAGCATTACAAGGTTTCCAAATCTATTACAATATTGCCAATCCTATTCCACTGCTGCCATAACAATATATACATTGAATATACTATGGAATTTAGAACGTATTTGAATTCGTTCATCTATCAATTTGTTATCAATATTATGCTTGTTGCCAAGCATAGGATTGGCAAACTGTGTAATGCTTTATCTAGTAGCTTCATATTTGTTAGACAGTTCTTTTGTCATTCTTAGTAATTCCTGAGGATGTTGGTAATGTCAACCAACGAAATGCTTTGAGTGTATTATTCAATAAATTAATTCCTGTAATTAGTGTATATTATTTAATCTTGAATATATATATATATATATTTATATATATATATATATATATATATATATATATATATATATATAAGAGAGAGAAAGAGAACAATGGGTTCCACTGACAGTGATCGTAACATAAACAGTTAATAGACATAAATATACGTCTCTATTTGTAAATCAAATATAATGAAATAGATTCATATACTTTATCTAATAGAAATAAATACACGACCAATAAACAAACTAATTCTATAGCACACTGATAGAACATTTATATAGTTTTAATAACTATTTAGCAATGCGATAAGTTACTTAGTTTTGATAAAAAGAACACTATGTACATTTTCGGAATTAAGTTGGAAACCTCGAAATTTAGATTAAACAGAGAGCAAAGGTTTTCACAACATTTACCTACATAAAATTTAACTGCTTTACTATTTAAGTAAAAAAGGTTCTAGTTAGACTATCCTACGTCCGGCTATATGTCGACGTCATACATCTATGTATATCTGGAGTCAAATTCGACTCCAACAGTGGTTTATTCGTAATTGTCGGGATATACTGTCTAGAGGCCACGAATATATAGTGATATAAGCACAATTAGGTTAAATAATTTGATTAGAACTTACAGAGTCTCCAAAAGTTTTTAAGCTTCATATTTTTGCTTTCAAACTGAAGCAATTATGATTTAAAATGTCTTTAAGAAACCATGGTAATGTAAATACAGTGTTTGTTTAATTGTTGTACGATTTAATTAACTGCTATAATATAAATATTTGTTGTGTTTTATATTTACATATTTAGTTATAATTGAATTTGTATAGGGTCAAAAATTTTTGAAAAAGCGCATAGTCAAAGTCCGTCTTAATATTGAAAATAAACCACTGCAGACCTGGTTCTCCCGGAAAAGCTCATCAATGAAGGTGAGGATAAAGCCTTATTTTCCCCTCAAATCCCTTAGGAGGTGCTTATATTCCAGTGAATCTGGTTCCGCCCGGCATCATCGAACATAAAATCACAAGGATTAATGGTCATCTGCTTTATACATGCTGACTAACAACTACCCTGCAACTGGATAGTCTCACGTTTATACGGACGCATCATGTGGTGTTTAGACTTTTTTCAGTGTTGTTTAGACTAGTAGAGTTCTTTTCTCTATATTTTCAGTTTACAAGGACGGATTTGCCTTGGGAAAGTCCAGTTCGAAAGTTTGTTCCAGTGGCTTACACGGAAATCACGTTGAATACAAAGCGACAACCATTTTTCATGCCTCTGAAAGGCTTTCGAGTTGCGCCGCTACAGCGAAGGTTGTATTTCTTTTAACCTCAACCGAGAGAGTCGTTGAGAATGGAGTTGGGTGAGTGAATGAAACAGTCTGTCGTTAAAAAAATGAGTATGATTGCGTGGGTGAGAGAAAGATTGGATGAGTGGGTGGAGCGAGAGTGGGTGGGTGAGAGAGTAAGTGGCTGAGTGTGAGAGGTTGAGTGGAGTGTTTTTAGTGAATTTGCAGGTGAATGTATTTGATTTGGCGAGTGATAGGTGATGAGAGATTAGGTGGGCTAGTGGGGCGGTGTATGGCTGGATGGGTTTAGAGAGTGACTGAATGGATGTGTCTATTGTTGCGTAGGTACATGACTGAATAAGTTAGTAAAGAAAGGTGATGGGTCATAGGTGCTTCTACAAATAGGTAAGCGGGCGTAAGGTTTTTCTAGGGATAGGCGTGGTACAAGTAAGGAGGGGTCAGTAAATGGTTCTTTGGGTAGGGACCAAGGCGTAGTCGTGGTAGTAGGTGATGAATAAATGGGAATGGAGTGAATGGGAGGAATTGATTGTTGGGTATTAGGGGTTTGAGTGAGTGATTGGCTCAGTGGGTACGTGAGTTAATGTGTGGATGGATGTGTTTGTGGGTGAGTGGTAGGGTAGGTAGGTATGAATTGAGTGAATGAAAAGGTGAATGAATGAATGGATAAATGGGATAGTAGATGAGTGAGTAAAGGCTTGGTATGTGGGTAGATTGGAGTATAGGGGGTTGTTAGTGTGCTCGATGTTTCCTGCATTTCATGAAAGAATGTTACAAACATTTCTACTTTACTTTTACTTATAGCTACCACTACATACTGTCCTTCTAATATAAGAGGATAGGGAGAGGAAATAAAGTTCTGATTTTATAACCCATTCAGTGATGGGCTCTTAGCTACAGCAATGCTTGACAATACCAGTCATCAAACCCTTGAATTCAGCTGTTTTCCTACAGTTCATATTAGTGGTTTGTTTTATGTGCTTAAAGCAATAATTTTTCTATTCAATTTGTAGTCTAGTTGGCTTGTTTCTAAATAGTTCACCGTCATTCGAATGCCACTGAACACTTGTGAATAAGTAAAGATGTAGACGATAAAGCTTAGCCGATATAACAAACTAGAAGAATTTGAAAAACATTGCACTGTAGCTAATTTCAATGAGTTACCGCCAACTCAGTTATTTCCAGTTGACTAAAACTCAAATCTCCCAAGGCCACTTTTATTGTGTCCATTAATGAAGGAATGGAACTGCTAATACTAGAGATTTTTTAGAATCCACTATTCAGGCTTATATGCATTGATACTTTTACGTTATACGTTCGTATTATTTGGGCTGTCGGTAAGGTGAAATTAATGGTCAGATAAGTAGAAAACACGTATTGAAGACAGAAACACTTTTCAGTATTTACTCTTCAACCGATTACGAGTTTAATGCTAATTCCCACTAATATTAGGGCAAATAAAATAGTATAGACTGTTTACTATCTATCGATGGTTTTGGGGTAAATTTTCTTCCCAGAAAAATTATAGTTATTTTGATATTTTATCAGTAAAAATTAATAACCTAAGTTCTAGTATTATATCAAATTTCACACGAATTTTAACTTTCAAATTAAAAACTATAATTTCAAGATAATTAAAGTTCCTAAAAATAGAATGAGTTTATAAAAACCGTAGAACTAATAATAAATATGAATACAAAATATGCAATCTCCTCATACTATGTCTACCTTGATATAATAATTGACCATTTTTGAGAACTAAAACTTACAAAGACTGTCTAAATGCACTAGTTATGACTTATATCCATAAACAATTCTTGTAAGCGAGGATAATGTTTTTATCAAACGTTTAAACAAGTATTGTAAATTTACCAATTTTTTGTAGTTTCTAAAAAAAAATTTCAAAAATGCTTCAAGACCTGGTTTTTTTCTTGCAAAAGTTTAACCTGATTTCCTAAGCAAATACCATCCTTTACATGTACTTGTATGTATTATTGTTTACAGGATTATTTTTCCCTGAGGTTATAGTAAATTAGGAACGTATTTTATTCTTATTTTTTCGTCGTATGTCTATTTTTAAGAATATTCAACATGGGGTTGAATAAAGGTGATTTGTACATTGTGAAGAATTATAGACAAATATAATATATAAATTATGTAAAATTGACAACTTTCACAAGAAATTTCATGGTAATTCCAACCTCCCATTGTGAAATTAAAAACTATAAGTTCAAGATAATTATAGGTCCTAAAGTAGAATGAGAATAAAGATAGAATAGAACTAAAGAGCTAATAATAAATATGTGTAACGTTTTGCGGTGATTGTGCATAATTAATTACTCAATTTAAAAACTGTCTAAATGCAATAGTTGTGACTTATATTCATAGAAAAAATGCTGTAAGAGAATATCATGTTTTTAAAAGAAATTTCAATCAAGTCTCGCAGATTTTAGCAATACTCGTAAAATTGTAGTTTATAAATAATTTTTTTAAATTTGCTTATATTCCTTGTTTTTCTTACAAGCTTTGAATGGAGGATTTTCTAAATAATTACCACCCTAACATGTAGACTAATTTTATTAAAGTTTATAGAATATTCTTTATTTCAGATTATATTAAATTTAAAACACATCTTGTTCTTATTTTGCTAATCTTTGTGTAATTTTAAGAATTAGAATATTGTAAAATAACTTTTAAATTTTACAAATTGTTTTTGGGGCATGAATTCGATTCCATCAGCCCCTAGTGTGTGTAGAATGGAAACATCACAATTACTTTTCTAGTAATAATAATGCAGATAGAGGGGTTATTTTTGTGTGATAGGCGTTAGGCCTGATCATAAAATGCTCAATGTGGGGGTGAAGGAAGGTGATGTGTACACTGTGAAGAATGATAGACAATTATAGAATATAATGTGTATTATATTTAAAGAATACACTAAATCTGACACCTAACAAACAAACAAGACATTATTCAATCACGTAAAAAAATAAACTACACGCGAAGGAAACGTGCTGCAAAAAACTTACTAGTGAAGTACCTTCAACAGAACGGAGTTGTTTGTAAGATTTCCAATACTTAGGCAGTTAAACAAGGGATACTGCTACTATGTGTATTTATAACTGCTTTGTTAATTAATTACTACGCTATGCGTCTGACAGTCTGTGTGCTCAGGTTGTGGCACGGTTTATTGTTTATATTACGTCTACACTCAACCTCTTGTTTTAAAGTGAAAAAAATGAGTGTGCTACCAAGACATTAAGCTTCTAATTTAGAATGTTTTTTTCTTGCTAAAATTAGGACATAGGCCTAATAGGTTAAAATGCATAAATATCTCAATCATAGTTCCCCAAATTTACAAAAACCAAACAAAACTATCGCTGGATAAAAAAAATGAATTTAACCAAAATATATATGCATACTTGCCATTTTAGGGTTGTATATCTTGAGCCATTTTTTATCTAGTCGTGACTCACAGCATTGGACAATGCACTGATCTAGTCCAAACGCGTCTGCTGAAAAATATCAGTAAGTAGTGTGTTTTATCTCAATATGTAATAAATATATATAATATATTACAGTTATTTATATATATTGAGCTAGCTGGCAGGGCTTCAATTTCTATTATAGTAAGTGTGAATTGTTTATGGCTTGAATATTGTAGATTAGCAGTAGTTGTAAAATCTAAATTGAACTTTTCAATTTTAGTACCATTAAAGTCCAATTTACAAAAGTAATTCAGAGAGTTTATTTCGTTAAGCCCAGAAATCCTCATAATACTGCGATAAAATTAAGCTGCTCAAAATACAGATTTGTCGTCCATTAAATAAATTTATTATTAATATGATTAAACCAGGCGAATAGTTTATACACGTAGGATTAAGAGCAATTAATTATAAACTCGCTTAATATTTGTTTTATTAGTTTATTTCGCAACTTAACAACAAAGCCCTCTAATTATCAGAGCTATGTTAAGTTATAGTGGCTCCCGTAAGTAAAGCTACTAAATGTTATGTTGTAATATAAATATTCTATAACAACATAATACAAGATGGTTAAGGCAACTTCTTATGGTTATGGTTTGTTAACCGCATCATAAGGAAACTCCTAGTAAGAAGAATTAGGTTATAATCTTACAATAAAAATATTGGCAAAACCATAATACCAAAAAAATAATCAAAGATAATAATGAATACAAGTTACCCTAGAATAAACCCTAATGCTCATTTCGACGACCTGTCATCATCATCATCAGAAGGTCTTATTACAATCTAGAATACAACGAATCACAAACTACACTGCCCTCAATACCTAACTACATACCTTCCATTGCTAATATTACTTAAAATTCAAAACGTCTTTAACCTTCTCATCAAATAACAATATTGTCATCAACAGGAGCCTGTGCACTCGCCAACAGTTAAAACTAGACTGTTTTTACAAGAAAGATTTTTAGTTATTGTTGACAAGTGAAGAGGTTGCTAATATTATTAAATTGAGGAAAAGTTTGCATTTTAAGTATTTTTCTTAAATAAATGAATAAATTACATAGGTTTTTCAAACATCCTAGCCTCTGTGGCGGAACCCTGTTAATGGATCTACACCAAAACTCAAACGATCCATCCTGGAAATATGTCAAACAATCCCTCTAAATTTCATTAACTTCTGTTAAGCTGTATAGGCAGGCGCCCATAATACAGATACATACATACATAGACACATCGGTTTTTCCTAAGCCTCTGGGGCGGAGCCCTTAGGATGGATCTACACCAAAACTCAAAGGATCCATTCTAGAAATATGTCAAACAATCCCTTTAAGTTTCATTAGCTTCTGTTAAGCTGTATTGGCGCCCGTAATATAAATGGATACATACATACATCGGTTTTTCCTAAGCCTCTTGGGAGGAGCCTTGAGGATGGATCTACACCAAACCTCAAAAGATCCATCCTGGGTATATGTCAAACAATCACTTTAAATTTCATTAACTTCTGTTAAGCTGTATAGGCAGGCGCCCATAATACAGATACATACATACATACATCGGTTTTTCCTAAGCCTCTGGGGCGGAGCCCTTAGGATGGATCTACACCAAAACTCAAAGGATCCATCCTAAAAATATGTCAAACAATCCCTTCAAGTTTCATTAGCTTTTGTTAAGCTGTATAGGCACCCGTAATATAAATACATACACACATCGGGTTTTCCTAAGCCTCTGGGGCGGAGCCCTGTGGATGGATCTACAACAACTTCACAGGAACCATCCTAGGAACATGTTAAACAAACCCTCCAAATTTCAACAACTTCTGTTCGTCGGTTTAGATGTCTATAACATACATACATACACACGTACATACATACATGCATACATACTCGATACATACTGCATACATACATACATATCCACAAATATCCATTTTACTAAATATATATATATAGACACAATGTACCTAAATCACAGACGGATCAAGTATAGAGAAATCACTTTAACGTATTCATTACGTATTTACCGGAGAGACAACTAATGCATAAGTTGCAGACAAACCGTAAGGGATAATGATAATGCAGAAGGTAAGTGGGGGCTCTCCCGGATAAATTGAGACAAATGCGACGCGTCGACCTTTAGCTCTTCCCCTTCCAACGCAGGGGGGTGCTTTGTGTGATGGATCCAATTGTGAAAGTTGCTGGGATAAAAACTCTAGACAAGGGAAAATTTGCCTTTCTTTAGTTGGATACACTGTTGACAGATTGCTGCCCTATTTGTAAAGGACGGTAGATTGTGCCTAATCTCGAGTTGATAGACTGTACGTGATATATACTCCTAACCTATCTATTGTTAACTCCATGGCTTTAAATCTATGACAAATTTCTAAAAACTAGCAAATGATTCATTTATCATTCGATATAATATATATAAAGATGAAATCTTTTACTTAAGTGAATCTCAGAGCTATTAAGTTTATTAGTTTTGGTGAAATTATTGAAAACTACAATTTATCTTTATTTCTTCATTTATATATTTCTCATTTATCTTTATTGAGAAATTTATGTAATTTACATTCTTCTTACATTCTTGTGAAAACATCTTTTACTTTAAAATGTTATTAATGCAGTATTTCAAGTGTCTCATTTTCATTTATATTATTAATTCCAGTTTTGTATTTTATAAATCATAATATACATAGCAAATTAATAAAATTATAATTAAAACTATCACAAGAAAAGAGAAAAACAGAATGAAAAACAGAAAAAATATTAGTAATATTACTTAGCATGTGCCTATTACAAAAAGATATAACAGAAAAACTATTCCTAAATGAAAAATGAAAATTATTAATTATACATTCCATGGAAACAATAATACCAAATAAAACTTGGGCAACATGTTTAAAAACATGTTGAAACGTATAGATAAACATGTAAGAACAGCCTTTACAACTAGAATAGTATTACCAATCTAATAAATATAGATAAGGGCGATTCCCATTAAAAAAATAAAATTTAAAAGATAAACTGTAATAATTTAATTACGTTAAATATACTACAGAATGAAAATAATAATATAACAAGCAGGATACTGCATGTAGAAGCCTTATCAGTGTAACTATAATGCAGATATTCTTTTAATTAACAGAGGTCAAAAATAAATAAACTGAAAATAATAAAAAAGATGAATAAAAGGTTAAAAATGAACAATAAAAACTTATAGAATTATAAACATACCAATATATGTAAATTTGTTGAACAACAAATGAAAACAATGAATAAGTCGTATACACTATTTAAAAATATGACAGTTTGGCTACACCGTATGTAGGTTTACAAAATGGCAAAGTTGTATCCTAATACTCAGCGGTAATTATTACTAGAGTCCACTCAAAATCTCAATACACACTGGTTTATTAATTCATACATACTAGTTTCGACTACGATGTAGCCTTCTTCAGTAATATGAGTTTGTATGTATTAATAAATTAGTGTGTAGTGAAATTTTGAGTAAACGTTTTTAATTTTTACCGTTGTGAGTTGTTCTCAAGCTCGATAGCTCCAACCTAATATTGTGGCCTAAATGTATACTTTAACTCTTTTATACATACATACATTATATACATACATACATGCATTATATACATACATGCATTATATACATACATGCATTATATACATACATGCATTATATACATACATGCATTATACACGTGCATGCATTATATACATACATGCATTATATACGTGCATGCATTATATACATATATGCATTATATACATACATGCATTATATACATACATGCATTATATACATACATGCATTGTATACATACTTGCATTATATACGTACAAACATTATATACGTGCATGCATTATATACATACATGCATTATATACATACATGCATTATATACATACATACATTAAATACATACATACATTATATACATGCCTGCATAAAAATTATATTATTAAATACCTAATAACATTTTGCATCATTTATCCAACAAAATAATAATTTTTTAACAAATTTCAACTTTTATTAAACATAAGTTGTATTTTAATTTATAATTTTTTTTAAATTGGATAAAGTATTAGGTGAAAGTTGAAGTTTTAATAAAATTCGACACAAACAATTTTAAAATATACTACAGTAATCACAAACACCTCCTCTCTCTCTTTCTCTCTCTCTCTCTCTCTCTCTCTCTCTATGTATGAAAATCCCATGCTAAGGTACATTCCTACTTTTCCTCTTTAATTTCTTCTTTGCTATACACAAATCTACCTATCTTTGCTATTCTTTCCTAACTGGCATAATTTAAATTTTTTTACTAACTTATATGAGATCCCTAGACATTTTTAAGTTATTACAAATGTCACACCATCAGTACTTAACTTTATTTAAGTTTTAAAATTTACAAATTTTCAAGTTCTTGTACTATCAAAAAATACAAAATTAAGTCTAAATATTTACCAAAAAACAACCAAGTCTATCCTGACTGGATACTTCGTAGGCATATTATAATATAGATAAATAGTCATATTGAATTAATTTATTACCAAATCTATCCTGCCTGAATACTTCGTAGGTATATTTTAATACAGGTATATAGTAATAGTGTATAAAGTTACAAACTAGACGTGGTGCAGTGCCCTGTAGCTACTGCGCGCCCGGTTCCCGCTATAGGACTACATGCCTTTACAAACTAACATTTAAATTGTGAAAAAAGTAATTTTCCGTATTTTCCGCAGAAATAAAAGTTGAAATTCGTGTTCTACACATTAAAGTGAGTAATTTAGAAACAAACAAAAAATCTTTAACCAACGTCAATAGACTATATTTTTCTTCAAACATTAAGTACGTATTACCTAACCTAACTTGTCCAACCTAATTTACTATTTATTTTTTTTTCATTTTGTAAATTAATGTCTTACATCATTATATAACTCTTAAAAATACTTTGGCTATTAAAATTTAACCAAACCTTTAGGTAAGACACTATAACTCGGAGGTAAATATACCCGTATTTTCTTCCATGAATATTTTTATTAAATAACATGTTTTCAATTGAATATTTTTCAAATGAAAATTATTTTGGCACGTGTAACACTTTTTACCATAGATAAAAACTCTTCATTTCACGTCAATAAAGTTGTACTAGGATCAGATTTAGTCTAAAGTAAGAAATAACCTAAAATGACTTTATACAACAGCTGTTAATAAATTGATTGTTGTAAGGGTAAAACAGCTGATCAAATACATAGGTTATGTTATTTAACTTATTGTACATTATTAAGATAAAATGTTATTATATAATGTTTCTTATGAGTAAATAAATAATAATTCTGACAATAAGTTAATAAATGAAACGTAATTCAATTTTATATAACCTTACTAAAAATAAATCAATATTTCTAAAATGAGATATATATTTTTAGATGCATTAGATACTACTTAAGAACTGATTTCAAATGAAATCGTTCAATAAAATTTGCCTCAGTATATTTTTGTTAACCTATTCAAAATTCAAACATCTACGTTAATATAAAAGTAAAACATTTAAATGTGAAAAACTAGTACCTTTGAACGTATAAGCCAATGCCTAACTAAATATTTTTTACGACGTCACAGCCATTGCCAATGGAATTATTTTCTGTAACATTGCATCAAATGGAAAGTAGGCCTACATAATCTAGAAGCAGTGATATCACGGCCACAGCCAACACATTCTCTTAGAACTGCAAGTCGAACTTTGGACTAGTAAACAATGAACATTCAGTTTTGTTCGATTTGCTTTTATAGCAATAGTTTTGAGGTTATGTTTTTTAATCGTTATTAAATCCATTTAATCTGCCTTCATTTTTTACGAGCTTCGTGCTAAAACTGTAACTTGAGAATGATTTAGTAAGTGTTATTATTTATTGTAAAACTTTGCTTAATTCTATCTTTAATTTTAAGTTTTACAAAACACTGAAGAATGTAAATCAAGTTAGGCCTTCATATTGGAAAGTTTATTCAATACAAATATGTTTTACATTTTTGACAATGTTTAACAGGAAAATAGGCTTTATATAAATATTATCTTGTAAAATTGAAACCTTTTTCAATGTGGTCCTATTAGTATAATACATATTTTATCGGTATAACATGAAATCTGTTTATTCACAAACTTCCCTAGTAAAACCTAAATTATAAAAATGCGTTATAATATACGATTCCTGCGCCAATAATTCTAAATTATTGACATAACTCTTATTATGTCGATATTTTACAGTATAATGTAAATTATTGACATTAACTTGGGGTTTAATTCAAAATGCATACTGATATTTAATTTTTCCTATACACAATGCTCTTTCTGTTTACATAATGTGAATGGCAATAATAAATCTTAGACTCAGCATAGTTTTTAATTCTCTTAGTGTTTTAATCTTAGTTCTTTTTTAAACTATTGCAGTTTGTAGTCGATTACGTTCACACACACACACACACACACAGACTCACACACACAAACACACACACAAACACGCACACGCACAAGCACAAATAAACACACACACAAACACACGTACACACACTCACACACACACATACTCATACTCACATACACGCACGCGCACTTTCACAACTACGCACACGCACACACACACGCATGCACGCGCACTCTCACAAATACGCACACGCGCGCACACACATGCACGCACACACACACACACACTTACACGCAAACTTGCAAACACTCACACCCACACAACACAAACACACACACACACACACACACACACAAACACGCACACGGACTAGGACAAATAAACACACACACAAACACACGCACACACACACACACTCACACACACACACATACTCCCACGCACACACACACACAGACACGCACACTCTTACATCTACACACACGCACACACACACACACTTACACACACACACACACACACACACACACACAAACACATGCACACGCACACACACGCACGTATGCATCACATATGGACACAACACGCATACACACACACACACACGCACTCACGCTCAAGCACATGCACAACCTTTTAATCAAACATGCAAAAGAACACATACACATACATACAAACTCACAAACAAGTACACGCACCCCACGCACACACACATAAACACACACACACACCCACGCACACAAAACGCAAATGCATACGAACACACGAATACACACGCACATTTACATACACACGCACACACACATACTCACACAGACACATACTCACACACACATACACACACACACAGACAGAAACACACACACACAAAGAGACGCATGCACACGCACAATCATACATCCACAACTCTCGCACGATCGCACACATACAAACACACATGCACGGACGCAAACGCACACTCATACACACACGCTTACGCAAATAGAACACACAAACATACGCACACACACACACACACACACACTCACACAAATACATGCACACACGAACACGTACGACCACACAACTCAACGCATAAACACAAAGACACATACCCACGCACATGCACACACCCACAACACACAACAAAAATGCTCAAGCATACAGACGCACAGTCCCCCCCCCACACACACATTCGCACAATCACACAGTCGTGCACACACGCACACACACACACACTCGCCCCCACGCACATGCAAATGCAAACGCACACGCATACGCAGACACACACACACACACACACACAACACACACACTCACGCCCAAGGACATGCAAATGCAAACGCACACGCGTACGCCCAAACACACACACCTACACACACACACACACACACACACACACACACACACACATACACACACACCTACACACACACACACACACACACACACACACACACACACAAACACACTCACACACACAAACACAAACACAAACACCCACACGCACAAGCACAAATAAACACACACACAAACACACGCAAACATACTCTTACTCACCCGCACGCACACACACACACACACACACGCAAGCACGCGCACTCTCACAACTACGCACACGCAAACAAACACACTCACAAACACACGCACACATACTCTTACTCACCCGCACGCACACACACACACACACACACGCACGCTCGCTCACCCTCACAAATACGCACACGCGCGCGCACACACAAACAAACACAAACGAACGCACGCACACGTCAACGTACACGCAAACGCACACGCTTTCGCACACACATGCACGCACACACAAACGCACACACACACATACATGATGATTAATCTGTGAGGTTTGTGTATGTTTTTATTTGTTTTTCACATAACCTCGCAAGCTAAGCTCAAAGAATACTTGTTTGTATTCGTGTCTATTGATATGCTACATATTAGGTTTTTCAATAACTAATTTTGCTCGATATTATACGGAAACGCAGTTTGTTAGTGATTCAATTAACTACTAAAAACAAAACTTAAATTTATAATTGTTGCTTAGAAACGTACTTTTTGAAGAACTTATGATTAGGTTTTTGTTAACACGCGTTGTCTTCCTGTAACTGGCGGACATGTAAGGAAGAAGTGCGTTACATCTGTTCCTAAGCTTGGCGCCTCTGTCAGGAGGATTTCGTTAGGTTAAAAGTTTTCGTCATATTTCCGCACTACAAAGCTCAGTCTTTGTGTATGATTATTGGGTTTTATTTATAACGATAACCGTACTTTTTGTAATTATTACCACAACTATCCAAGAAAAAAAAGTGTTCCTATTTCGAATCCAGACACGTAGAAATATTTTTTTTGTCTGCAAAAATTGTACTTTTTTGACTTTAGAACTAAATCTTAGACAGAGTCCCACAATAAGTGTGTATAAGGGGTTATATTAACGCGCCCCCGAGATAGCAATGCAATGATAGAAGAGATGTGTTTGGTATAAAATGTTGCAAATATATGTAATGTGTTGTATGGCAATAAGAGTTTAGACGGCGCTAAATATGTAAAACAGCTGCAGGTATGCTTAGGGGCTGCATTCTACCAGTGTTTCCTTGGAAACAACTGACTATGGCTCAAATAATTTTCCAAATATTTGCAATACACTAGTATATTCGTATTCACTTGACCTAACAAGATCGTGGTACAAGTTTGCTTTGGTGTACCTTCAAATTTCTTAAAGTAAATATTTGTTCAATATTTTTAAATTGCTTAGATTTCTATGTTATAATGAAACTACACATTTAGTACTAAACAAAGGAATATCCTGGTTTATAGGAATGGAAGAAAGATCTCTCAGGAGTATTTATCTACCCAACAGGCGCGTGTCTGTGTGTGTGCGTGAGTATCTCTGTAACTTTTGTACATTTGCAGACGGTAAATAGTAGAGAGTTTCGAAACAAAACTCTTCTCAAAATGCTTCCTTGTTTTGGAAGAGTATTAACTGCTTACAATAATTTGGGTTGTAACAAACTTGTATTATAAATCCTGTTTTCGACGTCTTGGATCCGATAGTGGTGTTTTATTAGTTTCATGTGTAACATAAGTTTTGTGGAATCACTTAATTTTATGTCTGAATTTATGTTGTATTTTCAGTTTTAATCCCTTGAATACGTATTTTACGTATGTAATATTTACAATATATTCATGTCATTTGATGCGTTACGTATTAGGTTTCTTGATACTTAATTTCGTGCAAAATCATGTAGAAGCGCAGTCTGATAGTGATTCAATGAACTACTAAAAACAAACCCTAAATTTATATTTGTTGCTTAGAAACGGACTTTTTGCACAACATATTATTAAGTTTTTGTTAACAACCTTCGTCTTCCTGTAACGGGCGGACATGTACGGAAGAGGTGCGATACATCTGTCCCTAAGCGTGACGCCTGTGTTAGGATGACTTCGTTAGTTGAAAAACGATCCCCATTTTTCCGCACTACAAAACTCAGTCTTTGTTAAAGAATATTTTGTTTTTATTTATAACAAAAACCGTACTTTTGGTAATTATCTTCGCTTTTTACCAAGAAATAAAAGCGTTTCTGTTTCGATTCCAGACACTTACTTTTTTTCAGTCTGGAAAAAATGTTAAACTTTTCCGGTAAAATTCAGAACTACAATTTAGTGCCTCACAACATGGCACATGATGCTAGACATTGTATTTATATCCAATTTTTTTGTTAAAAAATTACACGATTGTTTATTATCTTTGCTTCTCTTATAATCATAGGACTATAACCATAGGCTACTTTATATTCATATTGTAATGTTACATAGAAAATGTTAAAAAAAGCATTAGAAAGATGTTACCATGAGACTCATGCACGAAAGACTCGTATTTCATACACGATACATTGTATTTACATTTGTCAATTTTGTTATATCATTGTTTTTCCTGGAGTAGCTAATACTTACTTTATTAGTGAAAAAATTTATAAAGAATATTATGGCTGTATTTGAAATATTTTGTATTCATTAACGTATCACCTCATTTAATATATATATATATATATATATATATATATATATATATATAGAGAGAGAGAGAGAGAGAGAGAGAGAGAGAGAAAGAGAGAGAGAGAGAGAGGGATAGAGAGAGAGAGACTCGTACAGACTACGATCTAATGAATTATATATAACAGAATATTTCATAATTTAACAGACTAATAAAAACCTAACCCTTTTGTTATATAAGCAGCAAACAATTCGCTATTTATTCTTAATTATGGGTTTTACCCAATCATATCACCGCACAAGCGTAGGTTTTTTTATCTTTTAAATTTTTTAAAGTTTACTGGACATTCTCATTCTGCTTCCATTTTACAAACCTAAACACTTTTATTAAACATTTAACGAATATAAAAACTGAATGAATATTGATTGCGTCTGCAGTTGTACGTGAATGTAACGGAAGCCTTTCGGAGTCCTCATACTGAGTATCTATGTCGCGGTACCGCAGCCAGTAGCGTCTCTGGTAGCTATCTTATGCATCCAAGACGAGATGATTCTAACTAAGCGCCATTTTACATTATTCTAACGCTTTAAGTTAGTCGCAGTTTGAGTGGGTGGGTGAGAGATTTAGTGTGTGTGTGTGAGGAAGTAAGTTGGTGAGTGAAGAGTAAGTGGGTGAGTGAGAGAGCTCGTGTGCGGAGAGTGTGAGAGAGATTGAGCGGAGTGTGTTTAGTGAATTTGCAGGGTAATGTATGTGATTTGGCGAGTGATAGGTTATAAATGATTAGGTGGGCTAGTGTGTCGGTGTATGCCTGGATAGCTTTAGAGAGTAACTGAATGGACGTGTCTATTGTTGCGTAGGTACATGACTGAATAAGTGAGTAAAGAAAGGTGATGGGTCATAGGTGCTTCTACAAATAGGTAAGCGGGCGTAAGGTGTTTCTAGGGATAGGCGGGGTACAAGTAAGAGGGGGTTGGTAAATGATTCTTTGGGTAGGGACCAAGGACAGGTGGTGTAGAAATAGGGTGGTGTTGATGTAATCCTGGATAGGTTTAGAGATGGACTGAATGGATGTGTCCATTGTTGTGTAGGTAGATGACTGAATAAGTGAGTAAAGAAAGGGGATGGGCCATAGGTGTTTCTACAAATAGGTAAGCGGGCGTAAGGTGTTTCTAGGGATATGTGGTGTACAAGTAAGGTGGGGTCGGTGTAATCCTGGATACGTTTAGAGAGGGACTGCATGAATGTGTCTTTTGTTGCGTAGGTAGATGATTGATAAGTGAGTAAAAAAAGGTGATGGCTCATAGTGGTTTCTAGAAATAGGTAAGCGGGCTTAAGTTGTTTCTAGGGATAGGCGGGGTACAAATAAGGTGGGGTTGGTGAATGGTTTTTTAGCTAGGGGCCAAGGATAAGCGTAGTAGGGGTAGTAGGTGATGAGTAAATGGGAATGGAGTGAATGGGAGGGACTGATGGTGGGTCTTAAGGGTTTGAGTGAGTAAATGGCTCAGCGATAAAGTGAGTCAATGTGTGTTTGTGGGGGAGTGTAAGGGTAGTCGGAATGAGTTGAGTGAATGAAAAAGTGTATGTTAGTGGATGGATGAACAGATAAATGGGATAATAGGTGAGTGAGTTAAGGTTTGGTGTGTGGGTAGATTGGAGATGGTTGGTCGTGTGTGCTCGATGTTTCCTGTATTTCATAAAAGAGTGTTAGAAACACTTCTACTTACTTTTGCTTATAGCTACCACTCAATACTGTCCTAATATAAGAGGACAGGGAGAGGAAATAAAGTTTAGATTTTATAACCCATTCAGTGTTGGTATCTTGGCTACAGTAATGCTTGACAATACCAGTCGTCATACCTTGAATTCAGACGTTTTACCTACAACTCATATTATTGGTTTGTTTTATTTGCTTAAGGCGATCATTTTTCTAATCAATTTATGGTTTAGATTGTTTGTTTTTAAATAGTTTACCTTAAAATAGTATAACAATAGGTTCCTTAAAATAGAATAAGTTTATAAAAACCGTAGAACTAATAACAAAAATATCCATAAACAATATGCAGTCTCCTCATAATACGAGTATATCTACTTTCCTATGAAATTCATATTTGTTTTGATTTTTTGTTATTATTATATTAATACGAGGCTGAAGAAGTCGTAAGACGAAAACGTTTCCTCCAAGTGTAAGTTAACAATTAACAACTTTTAGTTAACAAATGTCTGGTCGCAAGTAATAGGAAAAGTGTGATTCTAATAAGTTACATTTAAGGAGTGACCTCTATATTCCTCGGTTTGTAACAAATTAAGTGATGTTCAGACGTATATAGTTATATTACGTTGGAAATTTTAAGCTCTCTTATTTATTATCACATCCTAACCGGATAATTTGAGCTACATTGTAAATTAACTATACTACAATTGGATGGGGTATGCGCAGAATCTAACCGGCAATGTACAAAAGTAGCTAAATTTAAGGATGTAAACAAATAATGTACCGATATTACAACATCTTCAAATTTTAAAAACATTTTACAGCATCATTTATTTCCTTCAATCGGTTTCGAAACCTATAGTTTCCGCTAGCTCGTTACCATCATCACAAGTTTACAACTATACTGAAGAGCTGTAACCTGTATTTTGTACCTATTTAATTTTGTCTATATAAGAGTCTATGATTGTTAAATTATAATTTACAGCACCGTATTCTATATTTAATGTTATATAGAAATTAACTTGTTTAATGCGAAAACAAAAATGTTAGAATGTTATAAAATATGTGTCATATAAGCGGTAAAAACGGTCGAGAAGGTACTGTAAAAACGCCATTTTACTTCTCCAAGAGATATAAAACAGGCAGAAACGCTGACAACACCTGCTTTAAATCTTCCTGGGAATTACATTTTATATTAAATTTACTTTCAGTTCCTTGTTTATGCGAAACTAATTAAATCTTTTTACCCTTGCTCATGATGGTCTTACGAAGCCATGGGGTGAAATTAGCTTGTTTATGAACTAAAAAACCGTCTAATTTATTGTTTTATTACCTAAAAGAAATAAGAAGTTTTGTTTCTATGGGTATTATTAATAATGCTAGTTTCTGGTTTGTACATTGTTGTGCCTTCAGGAACAGATATTTTTCTTACTGTGGACAAATTACCTACTGTAAAGCCGTAAAAACGTCGATTAGTTTTGTCCTAAGGCAAACCTTGGAGTGAATATTTTTACGACTCGCCAGGGGTTATGATTTGGTGAGAGAAGCCGCCATAACAGTTGTAAACGAAGCGAGACAATGGTTACTTTCAAAGCAATGTAGTTGTATTGATTTTAGATAAACGATAAGAGCCTATACATATTTCCAGTTACTAGTATACGTACGTATTTTTTAACCTCTTTAAACACAGTTTTTTTCTAAAGATCATTAATTTATCTATAAAAGCAAATTATTTCCTTTGACTAAAGAATATTTACAATTATCATGAAGTTACAGGTTTGTTAAGTTTTGAACCCCAAGACTTAATAATTTAAACATATTTTTTAAAGTTGACAATTCTATTTATAAGGGGCTTTACATTATATATTATTATTCAAAAATTGAATAATTATTTGAAAATTTGATATCTAAACAAAGTGGGGAAATGCATTTTACTTCATTTTTTAAAGCGTATAAGTGCATTTGTTTTGTATTTTTAAAGTTTAAAATGCATTTTTTAAAGTGAAAAGGTGTGCCCTATATTTTATTCAATTCTTACTATTACTTCACACTCCCCCTATAGGCCTATACATCTTGTTCAAATTTTCAATAATTAATAAAATACTTTTTATCAAACCATTGAAGTTTAAATACATTTTTTTATACTTTTAGTAGATGGCACTTGACGTTGATACAGTTTTATCCAAATATTAATTAAAATTATTCAATTAATTTTATTTTTATATAGGAGAAAAACTTCTCACAAAATGGGCAAAGTGTGCAGTACAGTTATTCGTCTTATTTTACTTAAAGTAAGTGAAAACCTTTGATTTCATAAAACAGCTGTTCTTATGTTACAGGTTATGTGGTAGAACAGCTATTCTAACGCGTAGTTTATGTTACTTTATTTATATTAATTGTAATTATCTAATAAAAAGTAATTGAAATACAAATTTTCTTTGTTAAGCTAAGTAGGTATTGACTACAAAAATGTTGCGCTTATATTACTTGTTTTTCTCTTTTAAACACAACAGTTTATTTCTCAATTTTAATACTTAATCAACTCCCAACTTTCAGTAACTATTTTCACATAAAGACGTTCAGAAATACAACTTTATTATTAAAGGATTTTTGTAGGAGTATTTACTCTTAGTCAGGCCCAAAATGTACTAAAACAACAATAATATTATAAACAAATCGACATTTTCGGCAGATATATAAATTTTTGTTTTGATTCATTTTGCGTGGCGGTGTATTAAAGATCGGTGAAGGCATCTTTGTGTGCAATGACGTATACACAGTGCTCGGTCAATACAAAACCCCGGCCAGTCGCATATTACATAAGACGACATTTAAGAGTACTCACCCAATCGGAGTATTCAACTGTCAGTTACGTGCCTATTGCATGTGTTTCTGCCATACACTTTATTCGTAGAATGTATGATTGTATTAAACGAATATTTACTACTCCTTTTTGACTTCAAGCTTTTTTTACGCCCTTATTTTCTAGCTTCCGTAAACTGTACGTAATTCCGTAATAATAATAATAATAATAATAATATTGGCCATTTTTTTTAATGTAATTTAATTTTCACGATTTTATTAATGCGCTCATAATCTCAAGCTTTTACTGGTGCGAGACTGTAACGTGAAACCCGAACGTGATCTTGTTTGCCGATATTGTAAGGCTGACAATCGCCTACTTTTGAAGTAAGACCCATACGTGACATTGTTTGCCGATATTGTAAGGCTGACAATCGCCTACTGTAGAAGTAAGACCCATACGTGACATTGTTTGCCGATATGGTATTACTGAGAATCGACTACAGTTGTAATAAGAACCCGAACGTGATCTTGATTGCCGACATAGTATCGCTGACAATCGACTTTGGTTGGAATAAAAGCCCCGTACTTAACCATGTTTGCCAATAAAGTGTAGCTGACAATCGACTACAGTTGAAATAAGACTCGAACGCGGCAATGTTTGCGGAAATAACGTCGCTGACAATCTCATTTGGTTGAAAAGAGACCCGTAAGGGGATCTTCATTGCTGACATATCGCTGAAACTGGAAACCGAATTTGGTTGAAATAAGAAACCCGAACGTAACCTTGACAGCAGACAGAGTATCGCTGACAATCGATTGGTTGAAATAAGAGTCTCGTAAGTGAACATGTTTGTTAGTTGGGACTTATAGTGACTTCGTGATGATTGATAGACTTTGAAAGTTAATCTTTACTGTTCCCATTGATAATACGGTAAGTCCGTTTGTAATTCGCAAAGAGAATTGTTAGTTTTTAGAAATAAGAGAGTAATAATTAAGTAAATAAGAAAGCAAAATTTTCTCTTAGCAGTTCCAAATAGAGTTTGTTGTCACAATAAGTTGCATAATGAAGAAAAACGAATATTTGGTTTCTCTCCATTCTCTCAATTTCCTAAACGAACCCCTGCAGCTTAGAATTTCAGGAATTTGCAGCACCTGGGAAATAATAATGGCTGGTGGTCGGAACAAAACCCAAGTGTGTTGGTGTTTAGGCCGAGAGGGAGATTCTCCAGTACGGAGGCGTTGTTTTACGATTGGAAACGATGAGAAGTTATTCTGGGTCCTTGTTTATTTAAAACACAAAGAGAATTGACTCGGATTAATTTTAAATGCAAGATATGAGTATACGATTAACTAAACTTTTATACAAAGTTACTTGAAAAACAAGCAATGTAACTTGCAAAGCAATTTCAAAGGGCTTAGAACTAATTACAAATAAAATTAAACTCGTATAGAATGCAGGATGACTTTAAAGTAGTTAGGGTAACACCTTACATTGCTGCGATGGAGTGAGAAGGGATGTGGAAGGATATGCTAGAGAGGTAAAGCCTTACAACTTGTCCAAAAAGATTAGTTCCAAAACGACGGAAGGTTGTTAGAGGTCTGGTTGAATAGCAGAGAGCCCGAATGTAAACGTAAGCTAAGCTTCCAATGGTAAAGTGGAGAGAGGGGGGGTGAGAAGTTAAAGGAATGGCGGATCAAGCCGTTGGCGAGGATCGATGGGGATTGGAAATTAGTTCTTCCCTACCATTGATCCCTGACCATTTATTTCGGCACAGTGCAGTTTGCAACAGAGATCTTTGCATATAGAATAAAGTTGATTTCCAAACTTGGATTTAGAATGAGGAAAGATTTTCAGAAGACCTCGCCTATACCATTGTTAACTCTTGTTGCAGTCCGAATTGACGATGGGACACATAAAACATAACGGCAGACCTCATTATAAATAAATGTATTACTTTAAGAAAACATCATAGGTTATATATTTAGAAATGTATAACTGAAATTTCGGTTAAATATTTCGAAAATTATAAACTGTAAGTTATGGATATTGCGCCTTTTTACAATTAATATTTAGACTATAAACTAAAATGTATATAAAGATCGATTTGGGATTTTAAATACATCACGAATAATATACTTCAAGTTCAAAATGGTTTAATACTTATCAAAAGTAGGTAAAAGAAAGTTTGTTTAAAATTCATCGTTTTCTACAATTGACATTTAATACCAGTCGTAGTAATAATAGTCATTTTGATTTAAATAATCATGTTACAGATTCGTAAACAAATTTTGAAAAAATATAAATTGGCCTACATAGTTTTGTAAAGGAATAAGACGGTTGTAATAAATAGTACCTAAAGTAGTAGTATAACCTGAGACTGTTTGAACTGAATGACTGTTGAAAGTTGTTATTGGTCTATTACTCAAACGAATAGGCAATACTGTTTAGTAGACAAATTATGTATTGCATAGTGAAAAATCGTTATCCATATTCGAGGCTAGAGAACATAAGAACTTGTCAGCATGAATAGGCCTCACCGTTATATTTTTCTCTTGAAAAACAATATATAGTGAGCCTATTAATTGATTTAAATATAGTATACATTCAATTACACCTATAAAAAATATTTTCAGTTCTTTAGCAAATATCCAAATTTATTTCATATATATATATATATTCATTACTTCATAATTATTAGGACTAATGTTTTCCACAAACAGGCAAAACTATTTCATTAAGACTTTAGGGTCACTACGGATATTTTAAATACTGTAAAACTGACTAAACACTATCATAAGGTTGTATACAGTTTAGTAGTTTAAGTATAAAAAGACATAATAAACATTTTACTGGTTATTTTAGACATTTATGAGTAAATCTTTACCTTAAAATAGCGTTTCGTTTAGTAGGCCTGTATATGAACATTGCAGTAATGATACTTCAAACCATTCAGAAAAAAACTTTGTTATATTAAATAAAAGCAAAGTAACCATTTTAAAATTATTGTTAAGTTTTACAAATGTTTTACTGTTTCTTATTAACAACTTTAAAACTACAACTTCCAAGCACAACATATTACACTTTCAAATTTAAAACTAACATTGTTTTACAAAAAATTAATTGAAATGCAAATCAGCTGTTAAAAGTAATTATTGACAGCTAGATACTAGTTCCATCTAGCGGCACACACGGAAACTAACCTGCATTAATATAAACTAATATTGTTACATATATTTAATAATTCAACAAATTAATTTTTATGTAATCTTTTATAGATCTTGGAAACTATTTCACAATCTTTATTGAATGATGAAAAATACATAATTGTATTAGATTCTTACTTTTATACCAGGTAGATAACGCTGTTTTTTATTTCGTTGTAATGTAGGCCTAATTATTACACAATAAATAGATATTTTAGTGATACATTTCTTCAGTCAATTATAAATTTAACTAAAGACAGTTTAAAACAATTTCTACATTTTATTTTCTAAGTAGATTGTTAGCGATTTGAAAGCGTAATCTAATAAAAGCATAAACATTTTAGTTATACTTATCATTTAACTGTTTCAATTATGTAAGGGGAAATATTTCATAAAATATAAATCGCTTTTGCAAATAAACAACTAATTAGCAAATAATTTCTATTTAGTCTGACCAAATTTGTGTTTGGATTGAAAACATAAACCAATCGCAGCTACTTAAAATTTTAAAGCGTTGAGTTAATTTCTGAAACTTATTATTACTATGGCTATATTTCTACCCAAATTTATTTCTAGGACGTACTTAAAATACAAACAAGTAATAATATTTTTTTTAAAAGTCAAGTCCTACTTAAATCAACAAATAAAACCTTTTTTTATTTTCCTTTTTTTATAATTACAATTAATATGTCAGAATAACAATATTAAGTGGCAAAATAGAATTTTAATTTCCTTGGAATTTTCCATTTTCCTTTCTATGCATGGTGTTGTACTATTATTTGTATTTATTACTATTTATACCCTTCATCTATTTCTCCGCTTGCATTGTATTGTAGTATCCTTTAGCTTTCATTTCGCATTGTCCGTTTGTGAAGTAAGGTTCGATAATGTTAATTCATTTGTTTCTTTATTTTATTGTTTTCTTTAATTTTAAATCCTAGAGCTTTATTTATAATATTTTGTGGTAACCATGAAATGAATTTAAGGTTGAAGATTTGTCATAAAGATCTTTGAGAGGTTCATTTACATGACGTTACTCAGTTTGAATCCGACCAATACCAAACAATTTTTTATAATTTAATTATTTAATCGTTATATTATAGATATTGCTCCTTTTTACCATTTATTTTTGGACTGTAATATAAAATCTATATAAGAATGAATTAAGATTTTTAAATACATTAAGAATAATTTACTTCAAGTTCAAAATGGCTTACACATAAAACAAAACTCAAATTTTCCAAAGCACTTTAAAAAAAAAAACTTTTCATTGTTGTTCTACAACTGGCAATTAATACCATCCGTATAGCAATAATATTCATCTTTATTTAAATATATATGTTATAGATTCATAGGGGAAATTTTAATTTCAATTTTAAATTATAAGTTGGCCACATTGTTTTTAAAAGGAATAAAACGGTTGTAATAAATAGGCCTAGTACCTAAAGTAATAGTATAAACTGAGACTGTTTGAACTGAATGACTGTTGAAAATTGTTATTGGTCTATTACTCACACAAATAGACAATAATGTTTAATAGACAAATTGTATATTTTACAATAGCAAATCGCTATCCCTGTTGGAGGCTAGATAACATAAGAACCTTGCTACCATGATGCCACAAAACATTTATTTTTCTTAAAAAACAATAAATGGTATTCAATGATTTATATACAGTATAAATTTAAATTTATCTTTAAAACATATTTTCAGTTCGCAGTTCTTGATTAAATTCTTCCGCAAATAGTCAAATGTATTAAATATATATTTATTACTTCATAACTATTAGGGGTAACGATTTCAACAAATATGAAAAACTATTTCGTAAACCAATTCTTTGAACTAATTTTGCCACAAATAGGCAAAAATATTGCATAGGACACATCTTCAGTTTATAATTACATTGCTTTAATTCTTTACGAGGCTATAAGACTTTACAGTCACTAAAGATAGAGTAGAATTGTTAAACTTACTAAACACTATCGTAAGGTAATATACAGTATAGTAGTTTAAGTATAAAAAGACATAATCTACATTTTAATAGTTATTTTAGACGGTAAGTCTTTACCTTAAAATATCGTTTTGTTTAGTAGGCCTGTATATGAACGAAAAACCTGTAGCCTATATTAAAAAAATAGTTATGTCACTGCTTTAAAATTATTGTTACGTTATACAAAGATTTAACTGTTTCTTATCAAAAACTTTAAAATTAACACTTCCACGCACAAAACATTAATTTTCAAATTTAACACCAATAGGCCTATTGTTTTAGAAAAAATGAATTGAAACGCAAATCAGCTGTTTCAAAGTAATTGTTGAAAGCTAGATCCTAGGTCCATCTAGCGGCACACACGGGAACTAACCTGCATTGTTCTAACCTAGTATTGTTACATTTATTAATCTAACAAATGCATTTTGATGTAATCCTTTAGAAATCTTGGAAACTATTTCACAATCGTTATTGCATGATGAAAAATACATAATTGTATTAGATTCTTACTTTTATACCAGGTAGATAACTCTGTTTTTTATTACTTTATAACATAGGCCTAATTCTCACATACTAAATAATTTAGGCCTAGATATTTTTAGCGATATATTTCCTTTTAATAGTAAATAATATAATAATAATAAATTATTATTATAATTTTTCTATTGCTTAATAATAATTATTTTAATTGGAGAAAGCTTTTAACAATTAGTACTTTTTATTTACCAAGTAGATATTTATCTATTTGAAAGCGTAATCTAATAAAAGTATGAATATTTCTATTTTTAATTATCATTTATTAAATTTGTTCAATTATATAAAAGAAAATATTTCACAAAATATAAATCGCTTTAGCAAATAAACAACTTATTAGCAAATGTTTTCTATGTGGTTTGAACAAAATAATAATGTTTGAATTGAAAACATGAACCAATCACAGCTACTTAAACATTTAAAGAGTTAAGTACATTTCTGAAGTATTTGTGGCTAGGATTTACTTCAAATATAAACAACTAATATAATTTTTTTAAAGTCAATTCCTACTTAATGATCAAATAAAACCTTTTTTATTTTATTTTTAATTTATAATTACAATTAATATAAATATGTATATGTACATATATAAATATGTATAAAAATGTAATATTAATATTCATGTTATGTATTTAATAGAAATATGTATATATTTCTAATATATAATAATATAATATATATAATATAATATATATATATATATGTGTGTGTGTGTGTGTGTGTGTGTGTGTGTGTGTGTGTATGTGTGTGTGTGTGTGTGTGTGTGTGTGTGTGTGTGTGTGTGTGTGTGTGTGTGTGTGTGTGTGTGTGTGTGTGTGTGTGTGTGTGTGTGTGTGTGTGTGTGTGTGTGTGTGTGTGTGTGTGTGTGTGTGTGTGTGTGTGTGTGTGTGTGTGTGTGTGTGTGTGTGTGTGTGTGTGTGTGTGGCAGAATAACAATATTAAGTGTCAAAATAGAATATTAATTTCCTTGGGATTTTCCATTTGCCTTTTTATGTATGGTGTTAGACTATATTTTTATTTGTTACTATTTATAAATATTTATTTCGGTCGTCTCTTGCATTGTATTGTAATTTCTTTTAGCTTTCCTTTCGCATTGTCCGTTTGTGAAGCAGAGTTCGATAACGTTAATCCATTTTGTTTCTTTATTTTATTCTTTTCATTCATTTTTAATCCTAGAAATTTATTTATGATATTTTGTGTTAACCATGGCAACAATTTAAGGTTGTGCAATAGAAAGCGCTTGATATCTTAAATGGAGATGCTCAGTTTGAATCTGACCTAACCCCCAATTTTTTATAATTTAATTATTAAATAAATATTTGAAAAAACTGTATTAACATCAATTGTAACCCAATATAGGTAACAAAATGTATGATTAGAAGTTTGAACTTTGAACTTGATTAGATGAAAAAAAACGTATTTTATTAAGGATTGAAAATATGTACAAGATGTAGTCTATACAGGAGGGTTGAGTTAATAAAAGGAATTCAATATAAAGTACACTTCTAAAGAAACGCAGTTAAAAGAGAAACGCTATTATGTTTAAATTTCCGTATTTATATTACACTACTTTGATATTATTTTAGGGCGGATAACGAAATCTTCGGTTATAGGAGGCATTATGCAATTATGTGCGTTTGTTCTACGTGACCACAGTCATTCCAATTAGAAGTAGATGTATGATTAAGTAAATAAGTTAAACTTAATGAAGATTGTAGTTGTAGGAATATAGAACTGTACGTACTAAATAGTTACATACTGTATATACAGTTCCTTAATACTTTACCGTCCTAACATTTATACATTATTTATTAATATTGGTACAAAATATGTAATAGTTGTTTGCTTGTTTTGTTGAACAAGTTTCATTGATGAAATATCCATGCTCCTTTTAAAGAGCAGACTATCGGCTGCTGTGGCTTCTTGTTGTTGGACGTACTCGAACAGCTGATCAAATGCTTGGAAAACTGCAATGCCAGAGAACTGGCCCGACAGCAAAGCCCCTCGCTGAATAAAGAGGCTTGAATTATTTCATACTACCTCCGGATATCAGAGGGCCGGATATGAGAGGTTTTACTGTATAAGTAGATTTCTAGTAAAAAGTTAACCTCTGAGATAAACATTTAGGTATATTTTTCTGCCTTTCATAAAATATTTCCTTTGTTATGGAAAACATAAATATTTTCTTTTGTTGACGAGTTTCGGAGTAACGACATTCTCTAAACATTATATAATTTCTCGCCCGAACCTTGAGCTCGTTTTTACCAAGACTTGGGCGAACAATACTGTTTAAAGGTTTGAGAATGGAGTTATCCCGAAACGCGTTATGAAAGAAAAATATTTTAAGGTTAGGAAAAGCATAAAATGTATTTAAATGTATATCTTAACGTAGAGTTTAATCTGTTGCTTGAAATCTACTTATACACTAGAACCTCTCATATTCGGCCCCCTGATATCCGCAACTTCCGATATCCGGACGTAATATGAAAAACTTCCTAACAGAAGTGAAGATGAGTTTATTAGAAATTTCTAAGCTAAAATTTAGTAAATCATAATGGGTTGCATACATGATGATCTGCATTATCTATTAGGTTCATTGAATAGCCTAATAGAATGGATGGGAATCCTAGGATTCCTAACCTAGGAATGGGTTGATGACACCAGGGCCCTTGAGCCCTTGGTACATTGAGGTACCACGAGACTTGGCTTCAGGCCCCTGGTGACGCAAGTTTGAGGTTGGATTCGCGAGGCAGATGATCGTTTGATATAAATAGTCCCCCACAGTATATTCCTCAGATAACTATACATCGCGTCGAGAATCGTCTTTGGCGGATGCGACTAGTGAGGATAGTTTTGTTTAAATACGTTTTTTATAAATTTATCCATATTTCGAGTTCGGCATGTTGATTAGTTTAAGATAAACGTTAAATTTATGGGCAATAAAATTTAGTAGATCATGGATTAAATGTCCACCCGTTACAGCCCAGTGTTAGAAGGCTATCCGGGAGGAATATCATGGTTCCCTTTAATTGTCCAATAATATTAAAATATTATTATAAATAATAAAAACTATTATCATAATTATTATTTCCTTTAGGAAATGATGGAGGACAGACTGCTCCAGTCATATCGATACGAAATATTGATGACAAAAAATTCCTGAACCTATGTTTGCCTGTCTTTAAATTTGGTCATGCTGATGTTATAAAGAAATATTTACCAGGTACTTTGTTCTTATAATGTAGAATTAATTTAGTTTCTATTTTTACTTTTATATCCATTTCTGTATCATTGATTCCAAATAGTAATGTAATAGACAAACAAGCAATATAAACAACAAATGTTTAAAGTCAATTCCCACAAAGATAAACAAATATATATTATAGTTTCTTTATATTAAATAAAAACAATATAAATAAAGTAACATCACCAATGCTTTAAAACAGCTGATCTACCATATAACCTATACTATAAAATCAGCTGTTTTATGAAATCCTATGATATCACTTATTTTTAGCCAAATGGGAAGAAATCTTGCTTATCTTGCCACTTTTGTGAAATGTTTTCTCCAAAATAAAACTAAAATTATTTTAATATTTAATTTATTAATAAATAATTATTTTTAAAAACTGTATTAACATCGTGTCATTCACTACAAGATTAGTAAAAATGTATTTGAACTTCATTGCATGAATATAAAGTATTTAAGTAACTATTGAAAATTTGATCAAGATATGTTACTTAGTTTCTTATATATCTACATTAATGATTTAAAACCTTAAATTTTGGACATTTATATATATGTTTGTTTATATTTACATTTATATATATATATATATATATATATATATAGTATTTACTAAGCCTTGTATGTTTCACTGTGGTTCAATAAAATCGCCGTTGGGAGTATGACGTCACCAGAAAAAACAATAATTACATTAATGCTATCTCGTATTACAAAATTTCTCATTAGAGTATTGACTTAAATTTTTTACAAATTTCAATCCATTTAATTTTCTTTCTCTTCATTGCTATAGAAAACCAAGACGTTTGTAAACTATACAAGGACTTAACCTCTGTCTAGAAACAAACTACACTTTGTATAAGAACACAGTTCCCTCTTAATTACCACAAATAACTATTAATAGCTTTCCGAACGTCGGACAGCCAGTATATTGTACGGAATTTTTCACGTCGCCGATACAACTCTAATTCAATAAATAAACATTTTTCTGAACAACAATGGCAAGTAATCGTTAATAAATATATAAATAGTCACAGATTCAACCTTAAGATGAACTTTAATCTATAGTGCAATAAATGAAATACTTAAATAGGAAATACAATGTAAATGATCTAGTTATAGATTTATGGACTTACGAGAAAAACATTACAAGCATGTGTTGTTAATTAATTGTATTAAGACATCCATGAGGCCGTATCAAAACCTTATAAAACTGGGTAATAGTATAATTTTCCTTAACTAAATCGCCTATAGAGTACAGAGAACAATAAATGAATATAGCTTAAATCGTTAACAATTCGGTATATTAGATAAATATATTTACCGCAAATAATAGGCAATAACAAATTTTCTCTCAGCAATAATTTAACTTGCTAGTAATTCAATCTTCAAAAAGTAACATAATCTATGAGTAATAAACACAGTGCTAACTACGTCCTCACATATGATATGAAGTACTTCGTATCACACGTGACCACGTCCGCACATACGTCATCACAATCAATGAACTTACTTTACTTTAGCCAATGCCCGCACTTGGCTGTTGAGCCATTCGACGTCGAGCCTCCGAGTAACGACCGATTCTGGACAGCTGGTCGACCAGCTCAGGACAGGTTGAAATGTGGTCCCCATTCACGACACTATCGAGACCGAGCTGGCACGTATCGGATTCTGTTAGGTCAAAGCTGTAGAAGATTTGACCTGGAGTTAGTCGTATCCAGTCAGCCACGGCAGTTGCCCTATCGCTTGTGGGCACCAGAGGACCGCGACTGCTACGTGATGCCCACTGTTTCCCTCTGCTGACTCCCTCGTGCCGTTGTTTCATGGAGTCTTTCAGAGTTGTATCGTTAAGGTGTTTGGCAGAGGGAAATCGGGCTTCTGCGTAGGGTTGTTGCATCTGTGCTCCATTTTTTTGCTAGGTCCTCTGTTCTTTCGTTACCTATGATGCCGACATGACTTGGGATCCACTGAAGGCTAATTGATCATTCATTTTACAAAATATGTCAGATTGCTTCTCGTCAGGCGTAAGTTATTTTAGGGTATAAATGTACCAGGACTCCTCGTGGTGCATCCTGGATAACGCTAAATCAACTACGGCAAGTCTCTGCCAAATTGAACTTTCTAGAGATGACCAAACAATCAATAAACAGGACAAACAAGAATAAACAGGATTTAAATAAACAGGATATTTCATTGAAAACTATTAAACATAACCTTTAAACAACATCTAAGATGCGAAAACAGCAGTAGACGTTAACCATGTTTTCATTCGGAAATTTTCTTCGACATTTCTTCTGAAATGTATTTATACATAACCTCCAAACAAAAACAGCCGCTAGCGTTAACCTTCCAGCCATTCGAGAATCTTCGGCATAATTTCCTGATATCCAGGTCGCTACGCATTCTGGTAGAAATTCCTAAGAGATGACGTCACGTCTTACAGATCTACTCCCATGCAATGTTTTACGTTTCATCATAAGGAGATTCACACTAAACAAATGATCAAAATGACCACAATTTCTAAATAATTCAGAAAGTAGTAAAATGGGGTGTTTCTAGGGCCCTTTAGCTGTAAACAAATACGCCTATATTTCATTAATGTTTTTTAATAACGTCATTATGAAAATAACGTTATGAAAGCTCTTATAGGAAAACATGGGACTATATTTGGCGCCAAAACCAACATCACACCATATTCGCTGTCTATCCATAAACATTTCTTGTAAGCGAGGATAATGTTTTTAACAAACCTTTAAGCAAGTATTGTAGGTTTTGCAATTTTTTATAGTTTCTGAAAATGAAAATTTTAAAATTGCTTCAAGACCTGGTGTTTTTTATGCAAGAGTTTAACCTGATTTCCTAAACAAATACCACCCTAGACATGTACTTGTATGTATTATTGTTAACAGAATTATCCTTTCTTGTGATTAAAATAAATTAGGAACGTATTTTATTCTTATTTTTTCGACGTATGTCTAATTTAAAGAATTAAAAAGATCTGAGTTAATATTTATCAGCCCCTAGTTTGTGTAGAATGGAAAAAGCCCAGATATATATATTTCAATACTACTTAGTGTGGAAGAGATATTTTAATGTGAATGACTGTTAACCTCGACCAACCATAAAATGGGCAAATGCCTCAACATGATGTTGAATGAAAGTGATTTGTGCATTGTAAAATATTATAGACAAATATAAAATATTATTTTAAAATTATTTTTAATTGACTACTTTCACAAGTAAGTTCAAACTATTTCAAACTTTCTCATGGAAATTAAAAACTTCAAGATAATTATAGTTCCTAAAGGTAGAATGAGATAATAGTAACTAAAGAACTATTATTAAATATGTGTAACTTTCTACATAATTCTAGGGTGTGTAGAATGGATAAAGCCCACACACACACACACACACACACACACACATATATATATATATATATATAAATATTTCAATATTACTAATGCAGGTGGAAGAAATATTGTAATGTGAATGACTGCTAACCTCGACCAACCATAAAATGATCAAATGCCTCAACATGGGGTTGAATGAAGGGATTTGTACATTGTGAAGAATTATAGACAAATATAATATATAAATTATTTTAAATTGACTACTTCCAAAAGGAGTTTGATATTATTTTCAAACTCTCATTGGGAAATTAAAAACTATAATTTCAAGATAATTATAGTTGCTAAAGATAGAATGAGATATTAGTAACTAAAGAACTATTATTAAATATGTGACTTATATTCATAGAAAAACTCCTGTATGAGAAGATCATGTCTTTTAAAGAAATATCAATCAAGTCTTGTAGATTTTAGCAATACTTGTAAATTTGTAGTTTATAAAAAAATTTATTTTGCTTATAGACTTTGTTTTTCATACAAGCTTTTAACCTTTAGGATTTTCTAAATAATTACCACCCACACATATAGACTAATTATATTAATGTGTACAGAATATTCTTTACTTCAAATTATATTAAATTTAAAACACATTTTGTTCAACCTATGTCTAACTTTAAGAATTAGAACACTGTCAAATAGCATTTAAATTTTTAAAATTGTTTTTGGGGCATAAATTCGATTCTATCAACGTCTAGTGTGTTTAGAATGGAAAGTTCACAGTTACGTTTTTAGTAATAATAATGCAGACAGAAAGATTATTTTTGTGTGGTAGGCGTTAGCCTTGATGGGGTGAAGGAAGGTGATGTGTACACTGTGAAGAATGATAGACAGATATAGAATATAATATATTTTATGTTTTAGCAATACACTAAATCTGACACCTAACAAACAAACAAAACAGGATTCAATCATGTAAAAAAAAACTATACGCGAAGGAAAAATGCTGCAAAAACCTACTTCAACAGTTCAGATTTGTTTGTAAGATTTCCAATACTTAGGCAGTTAAACAAGGGACACTGCTACTATGTGTATTTATAACTGCTTTGTTAATTAATTACTACGCTATGCGTCTGACAGTTTGTGTGCTCAGGTTGTGGCACGGTTTATTGTTTATATTACGTCTACACTTAACCTCTTGTTTTAAAGTGAAAAAATTATTGCGCTATTAAGTCATTAAGCTTTTTATCATTGAGCACAATTTTTGTCTGGCAAAACTCTTCTTCGTCGAAAAATAAATACTGCTCCAAAATGAAATCCAAGTAAATTTAAAAAACTAAATGTTTGTTGCAACAAAGAAATATATTGCAACAAACAACAACAAATAGTATAAACAAGTAACAATAAATAATAATATAATGTATAATAATATAATATAAGAAAATATTCTGTGGCCATCCAGAATTAGCTGATAGACAGGTAAACTGACGAGGCGACCAAACGTGATGATACGAAGAAATTAGGACACATTAGGTTACAGTGCATAAATATCTTATTATTAATTCTCCAAATTTACAAAAACAAAAGAAAACTTAGCCTTGTTAAAAAAAATTTAATTTAATATAAATATGTATTAATACTTACAGTTTTTGGGATGTACATCTTGAGACTTTTTTGGTCTAGTCTGTGACAGCATTGATCCTGGGCAAAACGTGTCTGCTGAAAAGTAGTTTTTTTATTTCTCAAAATGTAATAAATCTATATATTACAACTATCTATATATATTTTGCTATCTGGCAGTGCTTCAATTTCTATCATAGTAACTGTAAATGGTGTATAACGAACATTTGCGATTGATGTTTCTTGATGTAATAATTTTGAATTCACTGATTAAAGTAATTTTAAAATACTTAACTAAGTAAAATAAGGCTAGAGTTCATCTATGTAACTATTGTGTAGGAAAGGTTCTTTTTTTTGTAATCAATTTGTAGTAATTATTGCGCAAAATTTTAATAAAGCTCTATTAATAAAAAAGAATGGTGGGTGAATGAAAGAGTTTGTGGCTGAGAAAGTGAGTTAATGTGTGGATGGTTTGGTGAGTGGATGAGTGATTAGGTGACTGGAGACTTAGTAGAAGTATAGATTGAGCAGGGAAGTGAATGGGAGAGTGATTAAATGTGTAGGTGAGTGGGGGAATGGGAGAGTTATTAGGTGGATGGAGAATGAGTGGGAGATTAGAGTGAGAGGGTGGGTGAATGAAAGAGTTTGTGGCTGAGAAAGTGAGTAAATATGTGGGTGTTTTGGTGAGTGGGTGAGTGATAAGGTGGATGGAAAATGAGGGCAAATGTAGAGGGAGCAGGGAGGTGAACGGGAGAGTGAATGAATATGTGGGTGATTTGGTGAGTGGGTGAGTTATTAGGTGGATGAAGAATGAGTGAGAGTGTAGATTGAGTAGGGAGGTGAATGGGAGAGTGGGTGAAAGTGTGGGTGATTTGGTGAGTGGGTGAGTGATAAGGTGGATGGAAAATGAGGGCAAATGTAGAGGGAGCAGGGAGGTGAATGGGAGAGTGAATGAATATGTGGGTGATTTGGTGAGTGGGTGAGTGATTAGGTGGATGAAGAATGAGTGGGAGTGTAGACTGAGTAGGGAGGTGAATGGGAGAGTGAGTGAATATGTGGGTGATTTGTTGAGTAGGTGAGTGATTAGGTGGATGGAGAATGAGTGGGAGTGTAGAGTGAGCAGGGAGGTGAATGCGAGAGTGAATGTGTGGGTAATTTGATGAATGGGTGAGTGATTAGGTTAATGGAGAATGAGTGGGGGTTAGAGTGAGTGAGTGGGTGAATGAAAGAGTTTTGACTGAGAAAGTGAGTGAATATGTGGGTGATTTGGTAGTCGGGTGAGTGATTAGGGGGAATGAAAATGAGTAGGACCGTAGAGTATTCGTGGAAGTGAATGGGAGAGTGAATGAATATGTAGGTGAGTGGGTGAGTGAAAGAGTTTGTAACTGTGAAAGTGAGTGAATGTGTGGGTCATTTGGTGAGTGTGTGAGTGATTAAGTGGATGGAGACTGAGTGGGAGTGGGAGTGAGTGAGTGGGTGAATGAAAGAAATTGTGACTAAGAAAGTGAGTGAGTGTGTGGGTGATTTGGTGGGTGATTTGGTGGGTGGGTGCGTGATTAGGTGGATGGAGAATGAGTGGGAGTGTAGAGTGAGCAGGTGGGTGAATCTGAGAGTGATTGAATGTGTTAGTAAATTTGTGAGTTATTAGGTGGATGGAGAGTGAGTGGGAGTGTAGAGTGAGCAGGTAGAATAATAAGAGAATGAATGTGTCGGTGAATGTGTGGGTGATTTGGTGAGTGGGTGAGTGATTTGGTGGATGGAGAATGAGTGGGAGTGTAGAGTGAGAGTGGGTTAATGATTAGATTCATGGAGAATGAGTGGGTGGGCCAAGAGTGAGCAGGTGGGTGAGAGAGTGAGTGGATTATGTGTGAGAGAGAGATAAAAAGCGAGAGAGAGAGAGAGAGAGTTTGTGGTGTGCGTTTACTAATTTGTGAATTTATGAGTGGTTGTGTTTGATTTAAAAAAAACCTAACTCGCGAAGATTTAACCCAATGAAAATTATGTTCCCGAAAAATTAATTCGTTGAAGTCATCCCATCTTAATGACTATGGTTTAGGAATGTTCAAGAGAGTTAATTTATCACATAAAATTGTAACTCAGTTTTCAAATTATTAAAACACAATTTTTTTATTTCCTTCTAAATTTAGCAGATACCAATGAAGAATTAAAAAATTTTAGTAATTTTATGAGTTTATTATTTATTTCTAAAGCAACAAAATTTCAATGCAAATTGTATAAGTTCTTATCTGTAATTTACAGTATCTCAAGATTTCCACAAATTAAACAAACCTTTAACCTTTTAAAACACTAGGGATCTTCATTTAACCATTAGAAAAACATTCATAATTTAACTTACACTAACCTCTTGAAAAACACATTATTTCACCAAGAAAACAAACATATTTCATAAAATCTAAATTATATAAGAAATGTTTACATTTGTAATCATATATTGAACTGAAAATGCTTGAAACCCATGCTGCCAAAACAATCACTTAATTTCCTGATTTTATAATAAAATTTCCAACTTAATTTCGCTTCGTATGGTGGTTACTTTAGGGATAACTAACTCTATTTACTGTCTTAGTGTAAACTCTTACAGAAATACCCTTCTTGTAAACAAATATTTGTGAGCCTAGATACTAAACAAAAGATTCCCGGAATACCAATTTTAATTTTATCCTCATTTTTTCAATCTTTAACACTATAAGTGAATTTATTTTTCAAAATTGATTAAATTAATCTTGAATTTATTCATTTCAAACTCTTATTTAATATGCATGTAATTTATTTAAAAACATGAAGTAGCACAAGTACGTATGTTATGGTTCCCTTCTTATTTCTGACATTTTTGTAAAAACCTTTGTCTATTTACTCTTTAATTTGCAACATTTTGCAAATATTTCTACATTAGAAATACAAATTTCACTTCCCTTTTTTTAACTGACTTCAATACTTAGAAAACGCAACACAATTCCATGTTAAAGTTCTAATTTAGAGAGTAAAATCCCTAAAAGGGTTGGTAAACTCACATATTAGGCTACTAGGCTAACACTACAAACGAACTTAGGCCTTACGATTTTTCTACACTTTAACTTAAGAAGCGGAGATAGTTCGAAACGACTGCCAGCGTTAACTACTCATACCACCCTAAAACTGCCTTCGTTGTCTTCTGCTTCCCTTTTTGGCTACCCCTCCTCTGCTGCTGAGACTTCCTCCAATCACAAACTTCTTAAGATACGGGGTGACCTATAATATGATATAATCTTGCTGCTATTTTCCAATGCCAATGGTCTTTCATTTCCTTTCACTGTTCGTATTCTACTTCTCTTCCAAATGAACAAATTTCTCCCTTCTTTAGAATGTTTTTTTACACATTTTAGTTATTAGGTATTTGGATAGGGCATGATATTTGTAGTTAAATCCTATTTTTTATAAAGTTGAAAATTTTATATTTTAAAATTGGTATATATATATATATATATATATATATATATATATATATATATATATACATACTTAGAATAACGTATTAGATTAAAACAAGTGAGAAATAATACAAAATGACTGATAGTTATATTTCGTGTTACAAAAATGTCGACGTGTTCTATTGGGGATTCGTTTTGCATTTTAAGGATCTGTTTCATTTATATTGATTGAAAAGTTTGCTGTAATTTTGAATTTATGGTTTGATGTTTTACTGGATTTGTCTGCCTGGTCGGCCTTTTTCTACTGGTCGGCTCTACTTTTATCACTGGAATTTTGTTTCACTGTTGTTTCGTCCATCTTTTCCGCACATCCCGGGAGGAAATCTTTCTGTCAATGTTTTACATCACGTAAGAATTTATGGAAGGTTAGTCTTTGAATGCTGTTAAAATTCAGTAGCTTCAGTTCTGTTGTATTTAAGTTTGTTAAAATCTTCCATTATTGTTTGCCTCTAACCCATTTTGCAAACGGCGTAGTTCCGTTCCCCGGGATGTACGTGTGCGGTGCACGGACGCGGGTTGGTTAAATCCCATACATTTTGATGATAAGGCCGAAAGGATGCCGATCCTAGGCCGACGTCAAAGCAAGAAGAATTTCGATGACTCTGGTGGTAGCTAAATCAGATTAAACAAATTTATTGTAACTTCGTGTCGTTTAATTTATCTAAATAATTTATTCTAAAATTATGTATCCGTTTTATTTAATTTAGATTCTATGGAATTAAAATGCATCACAGCTTATTAAGTTTTACGAGCACACCACTATTTCTTACTTTTAGTACAAATTAATTTCTACATTTTTCTATAGCTTCATCGTTGCCCAGACCGAAGTACACTATGATATACAGTTGCGCCAATTCCGATTCTCGATTCCAGGAGTCGTTGATTGTAATGTTATCTAGTGATAGTCGATAATAGTTTTTCATTGATTAAAGTGCCGATTTCGATTACTTTTTTTTCAACTGTTACAATTCTGGAGCGGCGTAATTTATTGCAGAATAACTAATCATCAACTAGGTCTTATTTATGTATTAGTTGCTTTGAATGAATTAAACAATTAAAGCAAATGGGGATTTGAGATAACGAAAATATTATTATTATTTGTAACGCAACAACAAAGACGGTCGCAAGCACTCATGGTCCGTTTATTTGTCACTTTTATCCGATATGTTTGTCATGCTTTCAGATAGTCCTGATGCTTTCACATCCCCATGCTTTCAGATAGTGATTCATAAATCATAACAACGTTTTGTGTAGCCTATTACTTTTAATCAACGTTTTCATAAGGCTTCACCAAACGACCGAGGTGTAAGCTAAATTATTATTAGAGAATAAAATGTATGCATATAATAACCTGAAAGAATCGAGAATCGACCTAAGAATCTAAAATCGAAAGAAAAATGTTAGAATCGATATTGGTAATGGAATCAAAAAGTTTAGAAACCGTTTAATCCCTACTATACTATAATAGGTTCTTTTCTCCTGAAAAGTAAAACTATATAAAGTTTTATGTACTTTTTACGGTTACTAAATACGCATAACTAAAGACTAGTTTAGAGGTCAATATATTGACCTTTCGTGGGAGGTCGGGGCTGGGGGAGCGGTGGGGAAATTATATGACATACGGCCCAGTTCTGATATAGTTTTAGAATCTCTCAAATGGTTTATTTATATTGTTAGTACATCATATCCTGATTGTTTTACTTTGAAATAGCTATGAACGTTTCTTTCTTACTACGCCAATGAAGTAGTTACGCTGTAGCGGATTCAACGAAGTATGAAACATAGAATTCCCATTCCGCAAGTATATTTATTTCTGAGGACAGTTCTACACTGTTTACCTCTAAACCAGTGGTTCCCACCCTTAGAGGACCGTGGGCAATGTCTTAGGGGTCCGTGAGATATCACTGAAATTGATATATTTTTATATATCACGTTCGCTAAGACTGTATCCGTAACAACGGGCTTCATGAAAAATAAATATAGGAACCGGCTTGATATGTAGTATGACGTCAGAGTAAAAGTTTCAAATATGGAGCCTAGCATTTCTCCAAAAACATGAACCCAAAGGACAGATTCAACTCATCTCACTACAATTGTTGTTAAGTAGTGACAATGTGTAATTGCATTGTATAATTTATTCAGCCCAAGAGTCCTGACTTTGTCGGATGCTGGTAATTTATTATATTTTATTGCTATTAATAATTTACGCTCAATAATAAATAATAATAAAAACGTTCAATAAATAATTGAAATACTGAAATTATTTTTGCCTGTGCCTGTACCCTTAGTGGAACACGTTCCCTAAACTTCAAGAAACACTTCTTGAAGAAATCCCCAAAAACTTACAAGTAATTGCCAATGCTTTGTGACTTTGTGAAAACATCGAAAAAGAACGTGTAGTGCACGAATTTTACGTTGTGAAGGACGACGGATTTCCTTTTCAAAAAAGAAAAGTAAAGTGTACAATTGTAAACATCCCCCATCCCTTCACAAATACAAGGCAATAGACATTAGACATTAATAAGAGATATAAATGCACTTTCACCATCCATCACTGCTTATAACAAACACTTTACTTGACATAAAATAATTTACAAACTATTCTTATCGATTACGAAATTCAAATAAAAAATAATTGGTAAATATACAATTAATTGTATTGTTTTATTTTATTAAGTAATTCTGTTCGTTGCTCACCTGAAATGACCCTGTTCTTCAAGAGATTTAGAAAAGGTTGGGTCGAAAGGAGTAATTTCAAAGATTGGTCGAGACAAAGCACATGTAAGCGGGTAGACTTTCATTTCAGCAATCTGTGAATAGTAAATAAATATTAAAAATAAATATAAATGTGGATCAACAGCTTCTAAATGCACATCTATGTAATGTTTTTTAAATGTTCGTCTAATTTATGTAAAACAATTTTAACAGCGCAACACAACAGTACTTTTAATACCAACAGTAAATCTTAAGCAACTTGGAGCTACTAAAGGCAATAAGACTCAAGGCTAGTCTATAAACGTATACGGCAAGATATAGGGTCTCCGGCTTGGTGTGCTCCCATACACGGTGAGAGCTTGCTGGGTTCCTAAACTTATTTAGTTTAGCAACTAGGAGCTATTAAAGGCAATAAGTTTCAAGGCTAGTCTATAAACGTATACGGCAAGATATAGAGTCTCCGGCTTGATGTGCTCCCATACAAGCTGAGAGAGCTTGCTGGGTTCCTAAACTTATTTAGTTTACCAACTAGGAAATACTAAAGGCAATAAGACCCAAGGCTAGTCTATAAACGTATACGGCAAGATATAGAGTCTCCGGCTTGGTGTGCTCCCATACAAGCTGAGAGAGCTTGCTGCGTTCCTAAACTTATTTAGTTTACCAACTAGGAACTACTAAAGACAATAAGACCCAAGGCTAGTCTATAAACGTATACGGCAAGATATGGAGTCTCCGGCTTGGTGTGCTCCCATACAAGCTGAGAGAGCTTGCTGGGTTCCTAAACTTATTTAGTTTAGCAACTTGGAGCTACTAAAGGCAATAAGACTCAAGGCTAGTCTATAAACGTATACGGCAAGATAGAGTCTCCGGCTTGATGTACTCCCATACAAGCTGAGAGAGCTAGCTGGTTTCCTAAACTTATTTAGTTTAGCGACTAGGAGCTACTAAAGGCAATAAGTTTCAAGGCTAGTCAATAAACGTATACGGCAAGATATAGAGTCTCCGGCTTGATGTACTCCCATACAAGCCGAGAGAGCTTGCTGGGTTCCTAAACCTATTTAGTTTAGCAACTAGGAGCTACTAAAGGCAATAAGTTTCAAGGCTAGTCTATAAACGTATACGCCAAGATATAGAGTCTCCGGCTTGATGTACTCCCATACAAGCTGAGAGAGCTTGCTGGGTTCCTAAACTTATTTAGTTTAGCAACTAGGAGCTACTAAAGACAATAAGTTTCAAGGCTAGTCTATAAACGTATACGCCAAGATATAGAGTCTCCGGCTTGATGTACTCCCATACAAGCTGAGAGAGCTTGCTGGGTTCCTAAACTTATTTAGTTTAGCAACTAGGAGCTACTAAAGGCAATAAGACTCAAGGCTAGTCTATAAACGTATACGGCAAGATAGAGTCTCCGGCTTGATGTACTCCCATACAAGCTGAGAGAGCTTGCTGGGTTCCTAAACTTATTTAGTTTAGCAACTAGGAGCTACTAAAGGCAATAAGACTCAAGGCTAGTCTATAAACGTATACGGCAAGATAGAGTCTCCGGCTTGGTGTGCTCCCATACAAGCTGAGAGCTTGCTGGGTTCCTAACTTATTTAGTTTAGCAACTAGGAGCTACTAAAGGCAATAAGTTTGTAGGCTAGTCTATAAACGTATACGGCAAGATAGAGTCTCCGGCTTGATGTACTCCCATACAAGCTGAGAGAGCTAGCTGGGTTCCTAAACTTATTTAGTTTAGCAACTAGGAGCTACTAAAGGCAATAAGTTTCAAGGCTAGTCTATCAACGTATACGGCAAGATATAGAGTCTCCGGCTTGATGTACTCTCACTCGTTTGCTACGATCTCTTACAGTTCTAATATTTCACAAACGTTTTTCCTATCTGATAGTTTTTCATGTAGAATTTCCCTATATATAAATATATATATATATATATATATATATATATATATATTATAAATATTTCAAAAACAAGAATGCTTTTAATGAATATATTTATATACAGCTTTTCGCCGATAAAATAGTACCAGCATCTTCAGGAAAATAATTATCTAATAAAATATTTTTGCAAAGTTAAATCATATGTGCTACAAACGACCATATGTTTTGAAAAGCTTTGAATAAATATATTCATTAAAAGTATTATTGTTTTTGAAATATTTTAAATTTATTAACTATATTACAAGAAAACATATCACCATATTTAATATATATATATATATATATATATATATATATATATATATATATATATATATATCTTATATCTGCTCACTTACGAAATGCCAGTGTTTCGGTCAGCAAAAAGTTCTAAGTTATATCTCTCTTTCTCTCTCTTCTCTCTCTCCTCTCTCTCTCTCTCTTTCTCTCTCTCTCTCTCTCTCTCTCTCTCTCTATATATATATATATATATATATATATATATATAGTTATATATATATATATATATATATATATATATATATTTATATATATTTATATATATATATATATATATATATATATATATATATATATATATATATATATATATATCTTATATCTGCTTACTTACAAATGTCAGTGTTTCAGTCAGCAACAAGTTCTAAGTCATATCTCTCTTTCTCTCTCTTCTCTCTCTCTCCTCTCTCTCTCTCTCTCTCTCTCTCTCTTATATATATATATATATATATATATATATATCTTATATCTGCTCACTTTTTTTTTTTTTTTTTTTTTTAACTTGGGAGCGGGTTTGAATTGGCCGAAGCACTGCTACCTTAAGGTATATTGTACTTACCTCCCTGATCTAGTCAAATAACCCCTTCCCTCTTACCAGGTTTAGGAGTTTCCTGACTAGAGTTTTACCTTCAGCATCCACCAAAGCCCTTCCATCACCAAAGAGGTTGAAGCGCCTCTCAGCAAGTACTTCACATCTGTAAATAATGTGTGTGGCAGTCTCCAGTTCCTGCCCGCATAATCTACACACTGGTTCATCTTTGTTGATACTCATTTTATGCAAATGTTTCCTTAGTCCACAGTGTCCCGTGAGTAGACCTGTGGCTATCCTTAATTGCTGCCTAGACAGATAGATGAGACTCTTCTGCACCCCCAAGGAAGGTTTCCTAAGGGTTAGCTTACTGTGTCTCATCCCTTCGGCCCTGATCCAGTGCTCACAGTGTCTTTCAGCCATCCACCTTCGCACTGTCATCTTGACCATGGATTTGGAAATACCTACCGCAGGCTCCGGTCCAATCAGGGGAGTCGAAGACCCCTCCCTGGCCAGCGCATCTGCGGCTTCATTTCTAAGTATTCCCCTATGCCCTGGCACCCAACCTATGTTGATTTGATTGTGCCTTGCCAGAGCTTGTAGGTTAATTAGGCACTCCCTGACTATGGCCGAGGTGACCACGTGTCCGTTTAGTGCCTTAATTGCTGCCTGACTGTCGGAGAAAATAGCAATCCGGGTCCCATGTGTTTCCCTTCTCGCTATCTCTCCCAGACAGGCATTTATAGCATATACTTCGGCCTGAAAGACAGAGGTATGCCTTCCCAAGGAAAAAACTAGTTATACCCTTGGGTTTTTACAATACACCCCCGCTCCAGTGCCGAAGTCCATCTTGGAGCCATCTGTGTACCAGATCTGAGCTCCCGATGTTAATGTCCCTGACCATTCCATCACAGTTTGGTGGACCTGGTCAGGTGCAAACATTCGAGTAATGTGGTCGCTGCCCATTTCCAAGACGGGTTCTTTGACCACGCACTCGATACTCATATGTCCCGAGACATCTGGGAGGTTAGCCCAGTTGCTCGAGTTGCGCAATCTCCATGCCGACAGCCTCGCCTCTCCCCTAAGGACAAGCTCAAGGGGAGGGAGGTTAAGCATTACTTCCATTGATGCACCTGGTGTAGTTGACATCGCTCCCAGTGTGCACAGACAGGCCAATCTCTGGATAGAGCCCAGTTTAGCCCTTGTCTGTGCCTGGTTGGCCTTTGTCCACCACACCAGAGCTCCATAGGTAATCATAGGTCTTATCACCCTCAGATACATCCAGTGCATCATTGATGGCTTCAGTCCCCATTTCTTACCCACCATTCTTCTCACAGTCATCAGTGCCCTTTTGGCCCTGTTAACTGTCCTCTCAAGATGTGGGTTCCAGGTGAGTTTCCTGTCCAGAGTAACTCCCAGGTACTTCACCTCCCCCACAAACTTAAGGTATTCACCAAACAAGCGGGGCATCCTGGTCGTCAGATCTTTTCGCTGTCTGGTGAAGTTAATGAGAGCAGTCTTTTTTGGATTTACCCTAAGGTTCTCCATTTTACACCACTCTTCAATCGGTCGTAGAGGATTTCTGATTACCTCAAGGACTGTATCAGGGAATCTGCCCAGGATCAGAACAACTATGTCGTCCGCATATCCTAGACAGAAGTACCCCTGTTCATTCAGGAGTTCAATAAGGTTGTCAACCACTAGGCACCACAACAGAGGAGAGAGAACTCCCACCTGTGCACAGCCCAGACTTGTCTCCGCCCTTCTGACCTCCCCTGCCACCTCTACAGAAATGCTTCTGCTTGTTAACATGGAACTTATCCACTCCATGGTTGCATCCACTCCATGACGTCTTGCACCACTTACCATCGTCTCCACTTAGGGGTTATTGAAAGCCCCTTCAATGTCGAGGAGGGCACCTATGGCACAACCTTTCTTGGCGATCATTTGCTCAATCCTACCAACCACTTGATGGAGAGCTCCCTCGCAGGATTTCCCCCGTTGATAAGCATACTGGTTCCAATGCAGTGGTTTTATGGCCAAAGCACCCCCCCCCCTAATATGCCTATCAACCAGTTTTTCAAGACCCTTAAGAACAAAGGACATGAGTGTAATAGGTCTGTATCCTTTCCCTTCCGATTGGTTACCGGTGGGCTTAGGTATAAAGACCACCTTACTAGCTTTCCAGGCTGCCGGCACATGCCCTAAAGCAATGCTTAGCCTGTATAATTTAGTAAGTACCAGTACCAGCAAATCCATTATCTGCTGCAGCAGCACAGGATAGATCCCATCTGGACCTGGAGATTTGTAGGGTTTAAATGTGCCAATAGCCCATCTTACCCTTTGTGGAGTTACTATCCTCCTTGCCACTTCCCAGTCCTCCCTCTTACCACGTCTAGTGGAGAGTTTGGCAACTGGTTCAGTGTCTGCTCCCCCAAGTTTCCTCAGAGTATTGGAAGGGAAATGTGTTCTGATTATTTCTTCCACAGTTTCCCCTGCAGTTTTTGTTATATTTCCCAGTGGGGTTCTTAGCATCCCCACCGGGTAAACTTGGTCCTTAGAGAGCACTTAATGCAGTCGTGCCCCTTCTCGAGTTTTGTCAATCTCTTGACAAAACTCCTTCCAGGACTTCCTGCGTGCTTCTCTAATTGCCCTGTTGTATTCGGTTAGTGTTTTCCTATACTGGTCCCACTCCCCGTTCTTTTTTGCTCTATTAAAGAGCCTCCTGGTGGTCTTCCGAAGTTTGGCTAGCTTCTTGTTCCACCATGACGGATCCCCTACTTTTCACCCCTCACTGAGAGGGCAGTTATCAGTAAAGGATTCTACTATAGCCTCGCCAACCAATGCGGCAGAGTCTTCTAGCTCTCTCCTCCCACCATACTCCAATCCAGCCTCCTCAATCCGAACTCCGAGGTCCCTCCTGCAGGAGTCCCAGTCTGTTCTTCTTGGATTCCTGGTTGGCCGAAGCATGGCTGGATTTAGAGAGATATCATACCTAATATGTCTGTGGTCAGAAGAAGATGGTTCATCCGACACATGCCAGTTTAGTACATACCTAGCCGTCTGGTTCGATGCCACCGTAATGTCCAGGACCTCCTGTCTGGCCCTAGTGACAAACGTCGGCTCTTCCCCCTGATTTAAGACTAGTAAATTCTTAGAGCTAAGATAAGCTAAAAGTTCCTCACCTCTAGTGTTGGTACCTGAACTTCCCCACGAAGTGTGATGGGAGTTAGCATCCATCCCCACCAGCAGCTCCTCATCCACAGCCCCGCAGTGCTCGACCAGCCTCCTCAGCTCTTGTGTTGAGAGACCCCGCGTAGTCAAAGGGGAGATATGCCGTGGCAAGGTTCAGCCTCTTCATCCTCCCCTCCGCCCGCAGCTCCACCGTCACTGCTATTAAGTCCCTGCAGCAGAAGTCCGTTAGTACAAAAGCACTCAACCCCCTCCTAACCAGGATACACGTCCTGGGAACACCGGAGTCCTTATCGTACAACAATTTACCTCCAGATGTCGCCAGCCCGCCTATTCGTCCTCCAGAAATCCATGGCTCCTGGATAAGAACCAAGTCCACCTCTCCCCTGTCCAGCATCCTACACACGACAGCACTCGCCGCCCTGCTATGCTGTAGGTTCACTTGGAGGGTCTTGATCATTGTTCTGCTTAATTTGCAGTCGCCTGGGTCCGCAGAGCAGCCCCAGGACTAGACAGCGTGCTCAACTCTACAGCCACTTCACCGGTTTCTGCAGTACCGGTATCCGGCCCCCGCACAACCAGTGATGGTTGCCGTTGACACATCTGCTACAGACTCACGGTTTGCCGTCTCATTGGCTCCCGCTGTCTGTGCAGTCTCGAAATCAATTCTTTTACTTACTTGGTCCATTAACGTCCCACGAGTATGGGGGAAATAACGGTCGACCAGAGCAGAGCCCCCACTGCCCTGGCAAGACAACATACAATGCGGTTTTGTCTGGTTCCTCAAGGGGATCGTGTGCAACTGCATTTTATACCCTGCAGCCATTCATCCTTCGGCACGATGCCTTCCACCTTGGATTGGGTATTCAGTCACTGACCTTGAAGCACACCCCAAGTTCAGGACATTATTAACTGTTGCTCATGGAGCGAACAGCCTGCTTTACTCTCTTTTTTACAACTGTGTCGTTAGGGTAGTTTCCCGCCCATACTTCACTGTCGCATTGCCCTTGGTTCACCTGGGAGGTGAGAGTAGCATTGTGAGGACTTAATTCCCAACTACCCCAGTCTCCCCAGTCAGAGCAGTTATTTCTACCACCCCCAACCGGTTGACTGACGAGGAGGGATAATTCTTCATCTTTGAACCATAGCCTTGGTCCAGGCCTGCATATTCGGAAACCTTCCGGAATCCTTATTCACAGGTAACCTACATTTCTGTAGGCCGTCCCACTATCCGCCACCTGTGGACCCGCCCGGTTGCTCAGGCAAGCTTGCCGGGATATATGCTCACTTACAAATGTCAGTGTTTCAGTCAGCAACAAGTTCTAAGTCATATCTCGCTTTCTCTCTCTTCTCTCTCTCTCTCTCCTCTCTCTCTCTCTCTCTCTCTCTCTTTCTATATATATATATATATATATATATATATATATATATATATATATATATATATCTTATATCTGCTCACTTACAAATGTCAGTGTTTCAGTCAGCAACAAGTTCTAAGTTATATCTCTCTTTTTCTCTCTTCTCTCTCTCTTCTCTCTCTCTCTCTCTCTCTCTCTCTATATATATATATATATATATATATATATATATATATTTAGAGTGGAAAAGAGCAACTCTATATATATATTTAGTTTAGCAACTAGGAGCTACTAAAGGCAATAAGTTTCAAGGCTAGTCTATAAACGTATATGGCAAGATATAGAGTCTTCGGCTTGGTGTGCTCCCATACAAGCTGAGAGGGCTTGCTGGTTTCCTAAACTTATTTAGTTTAGCAACTAGGAGCTACTAAAGGCAATAAGTTTCAAGGCTAGTCTATAAACGTATATGGCAAGATATAGAGTCTTCGGCTTGGTGTGCTCCCATACAAGCTGAGAGGGCTTGCTGGTTTCCTAAACTTATTTAGTTTAGCAACTAGGAGCTACTAAAGGCAATAAGTTTCAAGGCTAGTCTATAAACGTATACGGCACGATATAGAGTCTTCGGCTTGGTGTGCTCCCATACAAGCTGAGAGGGCTTGCTGGTTTCCTAAACTTATTTAGTTTAGCAACTAGGAGCTACTAAAGGCAATAAGTTTCAAGGCTAGTCTATAAACGTATACGGCAAGATATAGAGTCTCCGGCTTGATGTGCTCCCATACAAGCTGAGAGAGCTTGCTGGGTTCCTAAACTTATTTAGTTTACCAACTAGGAACTACTAAAGGCAATAAGACCCAAGGCTAGTCTATAAACGTATACGGCAAGATATAGAGGCTCCGGCTTGGTGTGCTCCCATACAAGCTGAGGGAGCTTGCTGGGTTCCTAAACTTATTTAGTTTAGCAACTAGGAGCTGCACATTAAGTGTTGTAAAATAGATAATATTAGATGGATATTAAGGCACATAGATGATAATAAAATAGATAAATGGATATTTAGGTCGGTAGGTAAACATATAATGATTTACTTTAACCTTTCCTATGCAATGTCTATTGGAAGTTGTATAGCAATGCTTCTACGAGTATTGTAGTTTACGTACGATGTAGGCTACTACAGGATATTTGACTAAAAGGGAATCAAATTAATACATGTGTTATACAATAACAGATTTACTTTAGTCCTAAGTTCTAAATTGTAACATTTACAGGTAGTTATAACTAATTAAACTATTAATAATGTACATTTATTCTCCTACACTAGAAATGCTTCTCTACCGTAAGTAAACTTTAGTTCTATAATATCTCTCTTACTAATACCACTTCCTACTTGATTATCTCCTTCACTTAACACCACTTACTACTTTTACTTTGCTACTTTACTTTTTCCTATTTTAATTTAGAACTTGATACCAAAACTACCCTGTCGCAACCTTCAGTCCGGGAATTTGACTAACTCGTGTTTCCTTTGGATAATTTCCATACTGGTTTCATCCTCTCTTCAAATTTGATTGGTTACCAAATACCGCTAATTTTACTTCTGTTTTATCAGAACGTCACTTTCTTCGCTTTATCTTTGGCTTTGGTGGGAACTTCTGAAAACGTCTCAATCTGCAGGTGTTAGTTGGACGTGCTTTTTATACATTCGCATGGTCTCTCGATGCCGAACTTAACTCTCCTCTCTAGTAATCTAGACCACTTTCCCTACTATGTAGTCTTTCGAAGTATATTATTATTTATGGTGCGTGCATTATTATTATTACTATACCAAGTGCGTGCAGTAATCCTTTTTTGCTGAAAGTTCTACAACTGACTGCCCTTTGATAGATAGCGACAGTTTGCTACGATCTCTTACAGTTCAAATATTTCATATATATATATATATATATATATTATAAATATTTCAAAAACAAGAATACTTTTAATGAATATGTTTATATAAAGCTTTTCGCCGATAAAATAGTACCAGCATCTTCACGGAAATAATTATCTAATAAAATATTTTTACAAAATTAAATCATATGTGCTACAAACAACCATATGTTTTGAAAAGCTTTGAATAAATATATTCATTAAAAGTATTCTTGTTTTTGAAATATTTTTAATTTATTAACTATATTACAAGAAAACATATCAACATATTTAATATATATATATATATATATATATATATATCTTATATCTGCTCACTTACAAATGTCAGTGTTTCAGTCAGCAACAAGTTCTAAGTTATATCTCTCTTTCTCTCTCTTCTCTCTCTCTCCTGTCTCTTTCCTCTCTCTCTCTCTCTCTCTCTCTCTCTATATATATATATATATATATATATATATATATATTTAGAGAGGAAAAGAGACTTGGAACTCGTTGCTGACTGGAATACTGACATTTGTAAGTGAGCAGATATAAGCTTTAAATAAAGTAACTAAGAATAGAATTTCCATTTTATACAAAACGAAAGGAACAAATAAAAAGTCACTTACAAAACGACTGAGTCCTGTAGAACGCAGGGACTTCAATCTTTAGCGGAAATAGTGCGGAATCACTTGTAGAAAATATTGCAGCTTTTTTATAAACTATTTCCGCTTCGTCTTCTTCTTCATCGTCCTCAGGAATCAAGTCGAGAATAGGAACGAACTTTACCCTCGGGTATGCGCTTGACAAATAGCTGAGCATGTCTTCATCGAAAACTGCTGTAACATTAGATTTTTTAACAAGTCTTGTGTCATATATCTACAATATTGATATATTAAACTGTAAGGTAAAACTAAAGCTTGCTGACATGCATATTGTGATATATATATATATATATATATATATATATATATATATATATATATATATATATATTCACTAAGGACTATGTTTTTATGAACTGTGTACTATGAATTAAAAAAAAAAAAATGTCTCTATATCATAGCAAATGTTTTTTTCATAGTTTTTTAAATTCATGTTCATAGAACGTAGAAATATATATAAACCAAGCTGCCACTTGGCTCTTAATATATATTTGTTAAATTTAAAATTAAATAAATTAAAACTACTGATAAACATAAAGAACTTGAAGGGGACGTTTTGACAGTTAGTTTCTACTCATTTTAAATATCCTGTTATTTACATTTGTCTTAATGAAATGCTCGACATTACTGAATACAACAAACGGCCACAGTGTAGGTTTCTTGTAGTGTTAGCTCTGTGACAAAAGGCGCAAATTACACCTTGAGGAAGGCTTCTTATTTAAGGCATGAGTGTGCTAAAGGTTTAAAACTAATGTTTTAATTAACATATTATTTATACAGTAACTTTAATACTTTGGATCTATAGTTCACTAAACTTCAAGTATTTTCTCCTTGAAATATATTACGGTGAGGTGTTGCTTACGCGTCTTGTAAATATTGGAAAAATGGTGGCACAAATAACCAACATCTCCCCTCACATGGAGAAAAAGTTCTCGACCATATTGTAAAGGAAAATGAACACAAAGAAAAAGAAGCAAATACCCTATCAATAGACTCTCATCACTCTAACTGTAATGCAAAATACAAGATAGAAAAATCACTTCTAGGCTTTTAAAAATTGATAGCAACAATTTTTGAGATGAACGGGTTTAAACCACGATTTTTATCTTTGGCCACACTCCTTACCAAATAGTGCGGAAACCTATTGATAATTATGAAGAAATTAAATACGTGGCTTCGTTTGTGGCAAGCTAAGGAGTGCAAAATCAACAAAAATGGCAGCACGCTACGGGTTCCCAACTGGAACTAACCCCTATGGGACCGCGGGCAATGTCTTAGGGGTCAGTGAGATGCCACTGAAATTAAAATATTTATATTTAACACATTCACTGCGGCCGTATCCGACCGTTGCATTCATCGAGAGGCTTTAGTAGCCAAGAGATATCTTGAAGTGTTGAATAAAATTCTCAATGAAGTAGTTCAACGTATTAACTAAAATAAAACCAGACCTTTGTCGTTTAGAGTGCAGTGCGCATGTGCAGTGCCATATTCATACCTATATAAGGCGGCTCTCTCGAGGTGGTATACTGAAAAGGTTTTTTGATGATAAGGATGAGGTCAGAATCTTCCTTCTTGATACCAAGTATTGAGATTTACTTAGACATATCTTGGCTATGCGTGACTGCTTACTTAGCTGTGTTTGTACATTTGAAAGTTTTAAATCTTCAAAATGTATCAACCCCTTTCAGGGAATACTTTCCTGGAATGGATTCTAATAAGAGTTGAATTAGAACTCAGTTCTGCTTGCCTGTAATAGAAAAGATCTAGAGTGCTTCAGGAGAGGAACAAGATCGACTTTAACTGACCGGCAGTGGCAGTGGCATAATAAAAAGTGTTTTTATTGTGCGAGAACATTGTAGAATTTCGGTTGCCACTACAAAAGCACTTCAAAACACTTAGCAATAAGCAATGAAAGTAATACTACATTTTCCAACTACCTACAGATGTGAACTTGCATCCTCAACTATGTACTTTATGAAAATAAATATAGGAATCGGCTTGATATGTAGTAGAATTTCAGAGTAAACGTTTCAAGAATGGGACCTAACATTTATGCAATCATGAACTCAAAGTACAGATTCAACTCATCTCACGGAAATTATTGTTAAGTTATGAGTTGTTGCAATTACATTAAAATAAATTTGAACTAATATTATTAATATTCTTATTATATTTTTATTCAATAGTTTTTCTTTGTTCGTCGCAATTATAACAGACTTTTGATTTTCGTGGTAGAACATGGTAGTATTTCGGTTGCCAATGAAAAAAGACTACAAAACAATGAGCAATAAGGCAATGAAGGTAATACTACATTTTCCAACTACCTACAGATGTGAACTTGCATCCTCGACTATGTACTTCATGAAAATAAATATAGGAATCGGCTTGATTTGCAGTAGAATTTCAGAGTAAACGTTTCAAGAATGGGACCTAACATTTATGCAGTCACGAACTCAAAGAACAAATTCAACTCATCTCACGGAAATTATTGTTAAGTTATGATTTGTTGCAATTATAACAGACTTTTGATTTTCGTGGTAGAACATGGTAGTATTTCGGTTGCCAATGAAAAAAGACTACAAAACAATGAGCAATAAGGCAATGAAGGTAATACTACATTTTCCAACTACCTACAGATGTGAACTTGCATCCTCAAATATGTACTCATGAAAAATAAATATAGGAATCGGAGTGATATACAGTATGATTGCAGAGGAAAAGTTTCAAAAATGGGACCTAATATTTCTGCAATCATGAACTCAAAGTACAGATTCAACTCATCTCACGGATATTATTGTTAAGATATGATTTGTTGCAATTACATTAAAATAAATTACAACTAATATTATTAATATTCTTATAATATTTTTATTCAATAGAGTTTCTTTGTTTGCCGCAATTAAAACTGACTAAATTTTATTCTTGTGTTTACTTCATTAACTCCTAACTCCAAAAAAAATAATAGTATAAATAAGTTTAATAAAACTCGCCTGGACCTACAAACTTCAACATGTGATTGTTTTATATTTTGTATCTTAAATAAAAATAAAGCACTTCTTGAATATTTTTATAATAAACTTGTAGTAGCATCAAATTTAATTCTCGTATGTTAGTACAGTTTCCACCTTAATGTGAGTACGTCACCATTTGTAAATCAAATATAGTGAAAAGATTCATATACTTTGGCTAATAGAAATAAATACACGACCACTAAACAAACTAATTCTAGAATACACTGATGGGACATTTATATAGTTTTAATAGTTATTCAGCATTTAACAGAGAGCAAAGGTTTTCACTGTATTTAACTACATAAAATTTAACTGGATTACTATTTAAGTACAAAATGACTATCCTACACCTGGTTATATGTCGACGTCATACATCTATGTATATCTGGAGTCACATTCGACTCTAACAGTGGTTTATTCCTAATTTACCATATATACCGTCTAGATGCCACGAATATATAGTGATATAAGCACCATATGGTTGAATAAGTTGATTAAAACTTACACAGTCTCCAAAAGTTTTTAAGCTCCATATTTTAGCTTTCAAACGAAGAAAATAAAATTCAAAATGTCTTTAAGAAACCATGGTAATTTTAATTCAGCGTTTGTTTAATTGTTGTGTGATTTAATTAACTATTGTAATATAAATATGTGTTACCTTTTATATTTACATATTAAGTTATTATTAAATTTGTATAGGGTCGAAAACTTTTGAAAAACGTAGCGAATTGCCAATATCCGTCTTAATATTCAAAATAAAATACTACAGACCTAGTTCTAAAGCTCATTGATTAGAGTGAGGGAAAAGCCTTATGTTCCCCTCAAATCCCTCGGGAGCTCCTCATATTCCAGTGATTCTGGTTCTCTCCGGCATCATCGAATATAAAACCGCAGTCACTGATGGTCATCTGCATTAAAGATGATGACTAACAACTATCCTGCCACTGGATGGTCCTACGTTTACACGGACGCATTGGCCTAGATAGAGTCCAGTTCGAAAGCCGTTCCTATTGGTCTACACTAAAATCACATTGAATACAAAGTGGCAACCATTTTTCATGCCTCTGAAAGGCTTTCGAGTTGCACCGCTACAGCAAAGGTGGTATTTCTTTTAACCTCAGCATTGAGAGTCGTTGAAAATGGGGTTGGGTGAGTGAATGAAAGAGTATGTTTTTGAGAAAGTGAGTATGAATAGGTGGGTGAGAGAATGATTGGATGAGTGGATGGGGGGGAGCGTAAGTGGTTACGTGAGTGACAGAGGTTGAGCGGAGTGTGTTTAGTGAATTTGCAAGCAAATGTATTTGATTTGGCGAGTGATAAGGGATGAATGATTAGGTGGGCTAGGGGGTCGATGTATGCCTGGATAGGTTTAGAGAGTGACTGAATGGATGTATCTATTATTGCGTAGGTACATGACTGAATAAGTGAGTAAAGAAAGGTGATGGGTCATAGGTGTTTCTACAAATAGGTAAGCGGGCGTAAGTTGTTTCTATGGATAGGTGGGGTACAAGTAAGGTGAGGTTGGTGAATGGTTCTTTATGTAGGGGCCAAGGATGAGCGTAGTAGGGGTAGTAGGGGATGAATAAATGGGAATAAGGTGAATGAACGGGATTGATGGTTGGGTCTTAAGGGTTTGAGTGAGTGATTGGCGCAGTTGGTAAGTGTGTGGATGGATGTGTTGATGGTGAGTGGTAGGGTAAGCAGGAATGAGATGAGTAAATGAAAAAGTGTATGTTAGTAAATGGATGAATAAATAAATGGGATAGTAGGTGAGTGAGTTAAGGCTCGGTGTGCGGGTAAATTGGAGGTGGTTGTTAGTCTGTGCTCGATGTTTCCTGTATTTCATAAAAGAGTGTTAGAAACATTTCTACTTTACTTTGGCTTATAGCTACCACTACATACTGTCATTCTAATATAAGAGGACAGGGAGAGGAAATAAAGTTCTGACTTTGTAACTCATTCAGTGTTGGACACTTAGCTACTGTAATGCTTGACAATACCAGTCGTCGTACCTTGAATTCAGTTGTTTTCCATACAATTCATATTAGTGGTTGGATTTATGTGTTTAAAGTGATCATTTTTCTAATCAGTTTATGGTTTAGTTAGTTTGTTTTTAAATAATTTACCACTGAATGCCACTGATAACTTGTGAATAGGTAAAGATGTAATCTACATAAAGATTAGAAGATTTAACCAATTGGCAGAATTTGAAAAATATTGCACTCAAGTTAATTTCAATGAGTTGCCGCCAACTCAGTTATTTCCAGTTGACTAAGATTCAAATCTTCCAAGGTCACTTGTATTGCTTCGTCCATTAACTAGGAAATGGAACTGCAGCTGGTAGAGATTTTTTTAGAATCCACTATTCAGGCTTATATGCATTAATACTCTTACGTTACACGTTCTTACCAATTGGGCTGTAAGCAAGTTTAAATTATTGGTCAGGTAAGTAGAAAACATGTATTGAAGACAGAAACACTTTTCAGTATTTACTCTTTAACAGATAGCAAGTTTAATGCTAATTCCTACTAATATTACGGAAATGAAATGGTTTTAGACTTCACTAGTTATGGATGGTTTTGAGGTAAATTTTCTTTTCAGAAATATTATAGTTTCTTTTAATATTTTATCAGTAAAAAAAAATATTTTAAATTCTAGTATTATATCAAATTTCACACAATTTCAAACTTACAAATTAAAAACTAAAATTTCAAGTTAATTCTAGTTCATTAAAAAAATAAGTTTATAAAAACTATTAATAAATATACATACATAAAATGCAATCTCCTTATACTATGTCTACTTTCCTATGGGTAGTTTTTCAGAACTAACACTTACAAAGAGTGATTACTTATATCCATAAGCAATTGTTGTAAGCGAGTATAATATTTTTAACAAACGTTTAAACAAGTATTGTAGATTTAACAATTATTTTGTTTCCAAAAATTAAAATTTCAAAACCTTCAAGACCTGTGTTTTATCTTGCAAGAGTTTAACCTGATTTCCTAAACAAATAACACCCTGCACATGCACTTGTATGTATTATTGTTTACAGAATTATCCTTCCTTGTGGTTATAGTAAATTAGGAACGTACTTTATTCTTATTTTTTCGACGTATGTCTAATTTAAAGAATTAAAAATATCTGAGTTAATATTTATCAGCCCCTAGTTTGTGTAGAATGGTAAAACCCAGATATATATTATTCAATACTACTAAGTGTGGAAGAGATATTTTAATGTGAATGACTGTTAACCTCGATCAACGATAAATGGTCATATGCCTCAACACGGGGTAGCATGTAGGTGATTTGTGCATTGTAAAGAATTATAGACAAATATAAAATATTATATGTAAATTATTTTAAATAGACTACTTTCACAAGAAATTTCATACTATTTCAAACTTTCTCATGGCAATTAAAAACTATAACTTCAAGATAACTATAGTTCCTAGAGATAGAATGAGATAATAGTAACTAAAGAGCTATTATTAAATATGTGTAACTTTCTACTTAATTCTGTAGAATTATTTTACATCATTCTTTTACAGAATATTCTTTATTTCAGATTATATTAAATTTAAAACACATTTTGTTCTTATGCTGTTAACCTATATCTAATTTTAAGAATTAGAATACTGTCAAATAGCATTTAAATTTTTAAAATTGTTTTTGGGGCATAAATTCGATTCCATCAGCCCCTAGTGTGTGTAGAATGGAAAGATCCCAGTTACAGTTTTAGTAATAACAATGCAGATAGAAGGGTTATTTTTGTGTGATAGGCGTTAGGCTTGATGGGGGTGAAGGGAGGTGATGTGTACACTGTGAAGAATGATAGACAAATATAGAATATAATATGTTTAATATTTAAAGAATACACTAAATCTGACACCTAACAAACAACAAGACAGGATTCAATCATGTAAAAAAAATAAACTACACGAGAAGGAAAAGTTCTGTAAAAAACCTACCCGTGAAATAGCTTCAACAGATCAGAGTTGTTTGTAAGATATCCAATACTTAGGCAGTTAAACAAGGTACACTGCTACTATGTGTATTTATAATTGCTTTGTTAATGAATTACCAAGCTATGCATCTGACTGTTTGTGTGCTCAGGTTGTGGCACGGTTTATTGTTTATATTACGTCTACACTCAACCTCTTGTTTTAAAGTGAAATAATTATTGTGGTATTAGGACATTAAGCTTGTAATTATTTAAAACAATTTTTTATGGCTTAAAACCAGTTTTGCTCATCTTCGAAAAAATGCCTCAAAAATAAGATCCAAGTAAATTTAAAAAAACTAAATGTTTGTTGAAACAAAGAAATATATTGCAACAAACAACAACAAATAGTATAAACAAGTAACAATAAAGAATAATATAATGTATAATAATACATTAATACTGTGGCCATCGAGAATTAGCTGATAGACACATAAACTGACGACGTGACCTAACGTGATGATATGAAGGAATTAGGACACATTACGTTACTGTGCATAAATATCTTAATATTAAATCTACAAATTTACAAGAACCAAGTAAAACAAAATTTAATTTAATAAAAATATATGTTAATACTTGCCGTTTTGGGGATGTACATCTTGACCTTTTTTGTCTATTCCATGTCTCACAGCATTGAACAATGCACTGATCTAGTGCAAAACGTTTATGCTGAAAAATATCAATAAGTAGTGTATTTTTTCTCAAAGTGTAATAAATAAATAAATATTAAGCAAGCTGGCAGGGCTTATTTTTTTATTATAGTAATTGGGAATTGTTTAAGACTTGAATATTGTAGATTGGCTGTAGTTGAAAAATCTAAATTGAACTTTTCAGTTTTAGCACCATTAAAGTTCTATTTAAAATGTAAACAGTGAGTTTATTTCGTGTAAAAACACATGTAAGAATAGCCTTTACAACTAGAATAGTATTACCAATCTAATAAATATAGATAAGGGCAATTCCCATTAAAAAATAGAATTTAAAAGATAAACTGTAATAATTTAAATACGTTAAATGTATATCTAGACTAAAAATAATAATATAACAAGCACGATATTGTATGTAGAAGCCTTATCAGTGTAAGTATAATGCATATATTCATACAATTATCACAAGTCAAAAATAAATAAAATGAAAATAATTAAAACGATGAATAAAAGGTTAAAAATGAACAATAAAAGCCTATAGAATTATAAACATACCAATATATGTAAATTCGTTGAACAACAAATGGAAACAAAGATTAAGTCGTATACATTATTTAAAAAAATTGACAGTTTGGCTACACTGTATGCAAGTGTATAAAATGGCAAAGTTGTAACCTAATACAAGCGGTAAACATTACTAGAGTTCCCTCAAAATCTCACTACACACTGGTTTATTAATACATACAGACTAGTTTCCACTACGTTGTCGCCTTCGTCAGGAATATGAGTTTCTATGTATGAATAAATTAGTACATGCTCTCTCTCTCTCTCCCTCCTTCTCTCTCTCTCTCCCTCCTTCTCTCTCTCTCTCTTTCTCTCTCTCTCTCTCTCTCTCACTCTCTCTCTCTCTTTTAAGTTCTTGTACTATCAAAAAATACAAAATTAGGTCTAAATATTTACCAAAAAACAACCAAATCAATCCTGCCTGAATACTTCGTAGGTATATTTCAATATAGATAAATAGCAATATTGAAAAACATTATAACCAAATCTATCCTGACTAGATACTTCGTAGGTATATTTCAATATAGATAGATAGCAATATTCAATAAAATTATAACCAAATCTATCCTGACTAGATACTTCGTAGACGTATTATAATATAGGTAGATAGTAATGTTCAATAAAATTATTACCATATCTATCCTGCCTGATTATTTCGTAGGTATATTTTAATACATTTATATAGTAATAGTGAATAAAGTTACAAACTAGACGTGGTTCAGTGCGCTGTAGCTACGGCGAGCCTGGTTCTCGCTATAGGCCTACATGCCTATACAAACTAACATTTAAAATGTGAAAAAAGTATTTTTCCGTACTTTCCGCAGAAATAAAAGTTGTTATTCGTGTTCTACACATTAAAGTGAGTAATTTAGAAACAAACAAAAAATCTTTAACCATCTTCAATATGCTATATATTTACCTATTTGTCTTCTTAAAACATTAAGTACGTGCTACCTTACCTAACTTGTCCAATCTCATTTACCTTTTATTTTTTTAATTTTGTAAATTAATGTCTTACATCATTATATAACTCTTAAAAATACTTTGGCTATTAAAATTTAACCAAACTTTTAGGTTAGAGACTATAACTCGGAGGTCAATATACCCGTATTTTCTTCCATGAATATTTTTATTAAATAATATGTTTCAATTGAATATTTTTCAAATGAAAATTATTTTGGCACGTGTAACACTTTTTGCCTAAGAAAAAACCCTTCATTTTACGTTAATAAAGTTGTATTAGGATCAGATTTAACCTAAAGTAAGAAATAACCTAAAATGACTTTATACAACAGCTGTTAATAAATTGATTTTTGTTAGGGTGAAACAGCTGATCAAATTCATAGGTTAAGTTATTTAACTTATTGTACATTATTAAGATAAAATGTTATTATTTAATGTTTCTTATGGGTAAATAAATAATAATGCTTATAATAAGGTAATAAATGAAACGTAATTCAATTTTATATAACCTTACTAAAAATAAATCAATATTTATAAAATGAGATATATATTTTTAGATGCATTAGATACTACTTAAGAACTGATTTCAAATGAAATCGTTCAATAAAATTTGCCTCGGTATATTTTTGTTAAACTATTCAAAATTCAAACATCTACGTTAATATAAAAGTAAAAAATTTAAATGCGAAAAATTAGTACCTTTGAACGTATAAGCCAATGCCTATGAAAGAGTTAACTACATATATTTTACGACATCACAGCCATTGCCAATAAAACAAGTAATTATTTTCTGTAACATTGCAACAAAAGGAATGTAGGCCTACATAATCTAGAAGCAGTGATATCACGGCCACAGCCAAGACACTCTCTTAGAACTGCAAGTCGAACTTTGGACTAGTAAACAATGGACATTCAGTTTTGTTCGATTTGATTTTATAGCAATAGTTTTGAGGTTATGTTCTTTAATCGCTATTAAGTCCATTTAATCTGCGTTCATTTTTTACGAGCTCGT
>JBAIZL010000007.1:297500-310000 GCA_036971475.1 Prosapia bicincta | reverse complement strand
AAAATTACTAGAAATAAATCAATTTTTGTTTGTTTAATTCCGTAGTGGCTATATTTAAACTAAAAACAAAATTTTGTTAAATATAGGTTTGGCCGTATATAGGACCACTATAATACGTCTCCCTTTAAAGCCGTTTATATAAACAGTATATTGCCAAGTTCTCCAGAACCTCTGCGCAAATCCCGTGTAACAAGCGTACTACTGAATTATAAATGTATTCATTCCTTGATGAAAAGGCAAAGAAAACCGTTATCATATGTCAAGAAAACGGTTTAAAGGCTATTTAAAATAAATTTTATATTTATGTTCCTTTAAAATATCATCCGATAGATTTTGAGTGGCAGACGATGCATGTAATTCGCGTCATAAGAACAAACAATGGCGGCTGGTGCCTAAAACCTGTGGTATTTGCAGATCGTAAGAGTGTTTTTAAGGCAAAGAAAACACCTATAATTCAAACTTATAGGGCTGTTGTGGGCAAAGTAAATAGTTACTGTCTAATACCTTGCAATTTATTCTATTTAAGGTCATAGATTGGTAATTTTCAATTTTTTGTTTTACATCGGATCTCAAGTCATGGGTTTATTTATTAATAAAACAATCTCAATTCAATCTTATCAGTGATTGCCAACAAACTCGGAACAGAGCGGATAAGCATCACTTCGGAAGGAGCCGGTTCTAACCGAACACTCCCTAGGTTGCAGACCACTTTCCTCTATTAAATGTGACGTCACTGGGTGTTGCAGGTTATCTCGCAAGACTCTTTGCAATGGTGGCTGCGACTCTTTCTTTTTTATCACTATTTATAATCATGCATCATGTTAAATGATGGAAAATTACTAGTAACATTCTACGTAAATGTTACATAATAAAAACATGTATAATATTTTTCGTATTTACCCCTGGTTTGGAGGTTGCACAACCCTGCAACCTGTTTACGGGCAGCCACTACTTAAAGGAAAGTAACAAGTGAAGCGTGAGCCGAGCAGATCTCATATTAATTAATTTTTCAAAATATACACTTACGTAAGGACATACCAAAATTCAACTATATTCAAAATGAAAATTCTTTTTTTTTTCTTAACTAATCAAAAGTATCTGTAGCATAAAGTATCCTTTGTCGGAGCAGAAGAAATAAAAATACAGACAATGTGTTATTTAACTAAATCGGCCCATAAATCGAACTTGAGATTGGTTGAAGGGTTTCAGTGATTAATATTTCTTTCCATCAGTATATACCCTATTATTTTTAACTGTAAATCTGTTTTGAATGTAAAACACTTCGACTTTTTGTCTTTTCATCAGTAATTACCTTCCTATCTTGCAAGTATTATAGTTTTAAAACATTCAGTCATGAAATCCACTCAACCGTCAATTTTCCCAACCAATTTCAGTCTATACAACAAATCACTTATTTAAGTGCGTGCGTGTGTGTGTGTGTGTGTGTGTGTGTGTGTGTGTGTTTGTGTATGTGTGTGTGTTTGTGTGTGTGTGTGTGTGTGTGTGTGTGTGTGTGTGTGTGTGTGTGTGTATGTGTGTGTGTGTGTGTGTGTGTGTTCTTTATCAGATGTTCCTCAGGACAAAATAAATACAAATTACCTTAAAACGTCACTGTTCAGCTCGGAAGTTGTTCATATATTTTTCTAAAAGCGATAGCTAAAGTTATAAAATTCAAACTTTACACAGTTGTTATTCTAACCAAAATTTGTTTTAGTTTACCTCTGATAGGTCGAGAAAACCTGTAGCTATAGTTTGATTTAAAGAAGAAAAGGAACGTTTCTGTGGCGGGTTAGGGATGCGGTGTTGTCAGTTTGAACGCTGTGACACTGAACGACGAACGGAAGCTTAACGTAGAGTTGGCTAGGAGACTTTGCAACACGGTAGGATGTGGATTTCCCATTCACCCAGACCGTCCACCTTCACCCCTTATGGCCAATTTCACCTTCGTAGAGTTCTGTTCTGTTCTGTCCTTAACTATATAGAAGGTTAAATACGTCACAATGGTCACACTCCCTCCCCCGGCACGTCTCCAGCGTTAACGTTACCGTAGGTGGACAGTGTCAAATCGTCTAAAGTACCCTTTATTTGATTACGCAATATATTGTTGCTAAAACAAATAATAAATTGGTAATGACAATGTGTTTATAAAAACTTATTACACATTGAACAATTTTAAAATAAACTACTTACTGACAACAGAAATAAAAAAAGGAAATAAACTACAAAGCTCAGATAAAGGAATATTGTACATTGAGATAATGAAATAAACTGCATATTTATGGTTCCCATTTGTTTCCCTATTTGTGATTATAACAGGAATAAATTTATTGTGTGATAATCAAGCGGTAAAATTCAAAATGGCGGTTTTATGTGTATATTTACACCGAATGTTTATAATTGCGGACCATCATTAAATGTAATGAAATGTCTAATTAAGAGTTAGTTAAACAAGCAATTGAATGTCACTTGACGCAAACATGGTTATTTGAATGATTGGAACCTAATCTAACTGCGTCCAATTACTGTCAATAAATTACTTGAGTGAATGTATTTACCTTGCGGCGAGTTAAGGCTAAACGTTGTCATGCGGTTAGTGCCGGTGTTTATGCAAAAGTTCTGAACAATATAGTAATGTTTCTGTGATTTTACATTAGGTCTAAACAATATAATAATGTGTTGGTCCTTGTATGATAGCTCTTAAATATATAATAATATTCCGTTGATTATATAATAGTTTTAAACAGTTCTGGAGGTTACGTAGGTCTTAAACAATATGACAATGTACTGGTGATTATACAATTGTTCTAAATATTATGTTGGACATTTGTTCATTATATAATAGTTCTGAATATGTTCTGCTTATTATATATTAGTTCTGATCAATACAATAGTGTTTTGGAGATTATGTAATAATTCTAAAGAATATGGTAATGTTTTGGCGTTTTTTTGTAAGAGCCTAGAACTAAATAATAATGTTTTAGTGAATTAGTTTGGAATTATCTATTCATGTTTTTGTTACAATAAAATAATATTGAATAAAATTCTTGTTTAAATTTAAGAAAACCAACATTGCCTTATAGCTTTAGCTTAAGTAAAGGCCTAATGGAACTGGAATTAATTTCTTCGCCCTTCATTATGCAGACTGTAGAATGTATGTACGGAACATATTTGCAATGTTGATGTACTCTGTCTGGGTCTGGAGTTTAATTGCATCCAACTCTGCTGTTCACGCATTTAGCCGGGTTTGTAAGCCAGATAATAGAGGGAGCAACCTTTCAATTTAAAACTTTGTTGCAAACTCTACTGCAACGTCGCTTCGGTTGTGCTGGAATGGAGAAACAATGCAGGCGGTGTCGCTCCTTCTCTGTCCTCGTGGGGTGATGACATTATATTTATACACGTAGATAGAAAGCTCTATTATTTAATGCAATTGTATTGTATTATATTGCACAATTGTGTTACAAATAAACATTACAAAATTATTGTTATTTTTTAAAAATATGCTTTACATGAATTCTGAAAGAACATATGAGAGAAGTGTATTGACTTGGACAAAATGAATAGTTGAGGTTTGCTTAAGCTAATTTATACATAAATTGACGACCTTATAAGTAAATTCGTGCGAAACGTCCGGATTCTCGTATAAAACATCAAGGGTCGCAATATGCCATCTTTGTCTAAGCCTGGTCTATTTTAGCTTAATTAGACTAATGCATGCACGTGCTTACACAAATACATACATACATATACATATATATATATATATATATATATATATATATATATATATATATATATATATATATATATATATATTTATAATTATATGTATGTATCTATGTATGTACGTGTGTGTGTGTGTGTGTGTATGTGTGTATGTATGAATGTATGTACGTGTGTTGCAACGGACCGAGCCACCACCTACGCGCGGCCGCGCCGTCAACCCAACCGTTGACTAGCACGCGCGCGCAAGTCCGCCCACCAACGCCCATTGCAGAGCAAGAATTTTGAAACGAGCCGCTCGCAGCCGAAACCACGAACGCTGTGCAATGCTCGCCAAAATCTGCCAGAGAACAAGTCACTGGACTTAAAAAAGAAAAAACCTAACTTGCTGCGGATTCTACCCTTAACGGGTAAGTCATCCCGGGGGATGGGTTCTTTTGAAAGACATCTAAACGGCGAAATGACCAAATCAGCTGTAGGAGAGTGTAAGAAACTTGTTTAAAATAATACTCAGTTTGTTTGCAAGTTAGTTAAAAAATATTTATTTTTTAATTTTAAAAAATTTAAAATTTAATATTACAATGCACAGTCTGCAATTTATTTGACTTAAAAAAAATCCTTTGTGTTGGTTCTTACACAGTTAAGAAACCATACTCTGCTTATTTTAGTTGACATTTAAACTTTAAATTAAGAATTTACGATTTTAATTTTCTTTCAATCGGAGTATGCCAAAGCGTAAAACTTTGCTCTACTTAACGGTCAATCCTACTTGTCGAAAATATAACCCTTTACTACCTGAAATTCTTGTTCTTATCTTCCAATTAAAAAATTCTCTTTTCCCTTAAGTGACGTTTTAACAACCCTTTACTGCTTGTCTTAATCTTATTTCAGTATCCCAGGTTCTCAACCTTGCAATTTTAATTGTCAATAGTTTGTTTTGTTTACTTAAATTATTTCTGAAAATTTAATTGTTAGAAATTACAAATATTCGTTGATTCAAGCAAAGCCTTACTTTTCAACACACTCCGAAAGGTCCCTACTTTTCACATTTTGTTCCATTTATTTAAACTTTCTAAACACACTACTTTATTTATGACCATATTTTACATAGCCATGTAAATGATAAGATTTTTCTATAACTTTATCAATCTAAAATGAGTATTTTAAAATTCAATTTCTATTTGTTTTAGCAGGTAAAGTTTCATCAATTTTACCAAACAACCTAAAAACAATTTCATAAAACATATCAAATTATATAACAACCAATTATGAGGTACATACTGAAACAAAAATTACATATAAAACATATAGCCATATCTCCTACAAGATTATCAAAATATTTACTGAACATCAAATCATAATTTGTAAAAATTGTTAAATCATCTGCTGAATAAATTCAAACACCTTCCCATATTGAAATTATAACATTTAAATACATATTTTAATTCAATCGTTTACTGAAACATATTTAAACTGTTTACACCTATCCTCAATCATTTACAAAATCTACAAATTTATTTAAATTCACTTAACCCTTTGATTAGAAAATATTTAACCCTTTGGTTACACTTTGATTAACCCTTTCGGCATGAAAATTCACATAATGAAATTTATTAATATTTGTTGAAACATAGTTAAACCCTTTTGAACTGATCCTTGATCATTTACAAAGAAATTTACAAATTTTAAAATTTATTTAACCCTTTGATTAGAAAATATTTAACCCTTTGGTTACACTTTGATTAACCCTTTCGGCATGAAAATTCACATAATGAAATTTATTAATATTTGTTGAAACATAGTTAAACCCTTTTGAACTGATCCTTGATCATTTACAAAGAAATTTACAAATTTTAAAATTTATTTAACCCTTTTTATATAAAAATAAAAAACCCTTTGGCTACTATTTGATTAACCCTTTCGGCATGAAAATTATAAATACTGAGTTTTGTTTACAACTTATTTAATCATAGTTAAACCCTTTTAATATAAAATATGTAACCCTTTGGTTAACATTTGAATTAACCCTTTCTTCATGAAAATTATACATACTGAAGTTTAATTAAAATTTATTTAAAATTTATCAATGCAATTTCTGAAGGAAATTGATATTTAATAAATCTTGAGTAACCTTTGCTAAATGGCTACAAGCCCATTTGCCTTTATTTTATATAATTTATATTTAAACCAATTTGCAAAAATTTCAATTTTCTTTCTAAGTTACCCTACCACCAACATATTATTTTATATACATATAAATCATGAAATAAACAATATATATATATACTTATAATTCAAAAAAGAAAACTTATATTAACATATTATTTTGGTTAGCTAGACCCACTTACAAATTTAAAATCTCTTGGTTAACTTAACTCTTTTGCTGCACTTTTTAAAATATTTAAAATCTACACATACCAAAATCATAACCCTTTATTTTTACTTAAACCTTGGTTTGATTTAATTTATTTAATACACATATATAATTTCACCCTTTTCTAAATAAGATCAACAGTTTAAATTAAAAAGCTTCAATTTGTCATAACCCTTGTTTATTTTAAATGAGAACAATTTATGTCAATTTGTTTCATATGGAAAAATGTCGTAATGACCCCTTCTAAATAAAATACCAATTTGGTTTAATTTAATTATATGAAATAACACTCCTGTTTATAGGAGTACCTGAAACTAAAGCATAGCCTTCCAATCAGCTGTTATAAACAATGGCCCTTTGTCCGCCATCTTGGATATTTACTTTTAGCAAATTATATTTAACTTTATTACAACACATCTTTTATTTAAATTCTTTACACCTTCATAAGATTTTAACTCTTTAAATAATTTAAATCCCTTTATTTGATTTGTTTATTTAAAACCCTTTCCCTTTACATAAGTTCTAACCTAAAATTTCTATTTCCCTTACATTCATTAAATACAACATAATTTCTGCTTTTATGGCATCGCCATCTTGAAACCCCCCACTCTTTAAAACAAAGCCACCAGCATTTACTTATAAAATTCAAAGTTTACTGTTAATGGTTTGAAACTTTATTTAAATTTTATAACCTTTTCCCAATTTAGAAAAAATTCTTCAAATTAAAATTTTTAATTTGCAAAGGGAAGACAAATTAGATCTGACCTGAATCCCCACAAAGCACGGCTTGCCTATTTTCTCCCTCTCTTCTTCGTCTCTCCCTTTGTTCTCGAGCGGGGGTGGGGAAGGTCCAGCTTGGCTGTTGCATCGTTCCCACGTCGATATACCTTGGATGACTTCCCACGCGTTGCCGCCATCTTTGAAGTCCTCCATCCCTTTGTGTGTCTGGTACGCCTCAGGTAGATCAGCTCGCTTCACCCTTTGGTTGAAATTCTCCCATCTTCTTTCTTCGATGACATTCGCACCTCTTTTAAATTTTAACAGTTACTAATAAAATTTTAGCTTGAAGCCCTTCTTTTAACACAGTTCTTGGGCATTTTTTAACACAGAAAAGAAATAGAAAAATCTTTTAAAAACGTTTATCAAGTTAGTTAAATTTTGTTTAATTTTGTTAGGAATTTAGAATCACTCTTTTAAAACTGTTTGCTAGGTTACACTGTTCACATCGCCTTGTCTTTCTAGTAAGGCTGCAACACACACATTTAACGACGCTCGCACATAATTTGATGGAAATTTATGGGGAAACCCCTTTCGCCGCGATCTTGAAATGCGAAAGGGCCCCATTTTGAAATACAGCGTCACGACATCACAACGAAACGAACTTTCCCTAGCCACTCATAGTTTTTGAACTATTTACGGTAACAAAACTACTGTTCATTGTTTTACCGGAGCTACGCCCGACACCGACCTTACCCTTCGAGAGTCCTGGTTTAGCTGGGGCGTAAAGAACGCTTGGCTTCTTCTCAAACAGGGAAACACCCCCACCTTGCAGTCAGTTCCCACGAGTTGACAACCAATAAGGATCTTAAATCGATGTCGCCTGATCGGCGCGCGCACTTCTTTTGTACTAGTGCGTAACGGCTCGCAAAATTGATAGACAGATCGATTCAATCCACTTTTTCGATCAAGCCGTATAACTCTTTAAGGGTGCTTCTGATGGAATTTTATTATTCTTTATTTTTGATTTTTCTCGTCTTGCTTTATCTCTGTAAATGTCGATGGTAACTCTAGGTCAATTTTGACCATCTTCCCCTTGCAAACGGCCTTAAATTTAAGTTTCAAACCCTTCCCACGGTGGCTTGGTTTGTTTTACTTACAAGAAATTTAGACTCTTTATGTTTTAAATTTTATCTTTTTGCGGCATGTATTCCAAGAGAATATTGCCCGCCGCAGTGTGTGAGTATGTATGTATGTATGTATGTATGTATGTACGTGTGTGAGTGTGTGTTTTAAATATTGGTATACGTTTACTTGTGAATGTTTCTCTTGTTTGTGTTTTCTTTCTATGAATAAAAAAATTTCAATTACAAGATGAGTTTAAAGTTATATATTTTTCAAAATGTTTCGCCAATAAAAACACTACAAACATAATCAGGATAAATCATACATATACATACATATAAATATATGTATATATATATATATATATATATATAAATATGTATATATATATATATATATATATATATATATATATATATATATATATATATATATAGAGAGAGAGAGAGAGAGAGAGAGAGAGAGACAGAGGGGGGAAAGAGAAAGAGAGAGATATAGCTATATATACAGTACATATAGGCCTTAATACACACACACACACATACACAAATGAAATATATATACTGATAAGTAAAACATGCCGCTATACTAAGTTTTCTATTGCTTTTCTTCGCACAATAGACAGCGAAGAAATATTGACAGCAACATTGATGGTTTCACAACGGATAGTAGTTTGATATCGTTCACACAATTAGCCTAGCTCATCTATAGTACAGTTTAATGCACGACGAACATAAATATTCAACAATACAGGACCAGTATAGCCTGTAAAGAGCACCATTTAGATGCTGAACCATCTCATGTACTAAACGATCTAAGCTTGGGATTCAAGTGAAAATAAGGAAAAATACTACTTACTTTAATAAGAACAATTTCCAAGCTATTTAATGATCGGAAAACGTATACGATTTACAAAATACAGTCGTTAGATAAACGTAGGAGATTGTTTAAGAAGAAATAGACGCAAACAAGAAGCACAAAACAAAAGCTTCCATTAATTAAGCTTCCTATTTTTTTTCCATTAATATTATAAAATAGAAAGATTAATTTTCTTACAAAAACTTTGCTGCAAGTATTTACACAACCTTTATGTACATTTCGCTAACAGTTAGCATAATCAGAAGGCAACAAATATAAGCTAAATATGAATCAAAATATTTGTTTATTATTTAGAACATTGTTTTATAACTATTACTAGAAATATACAGACTTAGTCTTAGCTAGATGAAACTGTAAAGACTTGTTGCCTGCAAAGAAAGGGGGCAACTATTGCAGTGTCTAGACGCTGTTCAAGGCTATATTTTATGTGCTTACTTATGCAAAACCTGACCCCTACTACTCAATCAGGGCAAAACCCTGAAACAATATCATGAAAACGATCTATTAACCCGGAGGATTGGTTACGTTACTGATGACGTAATCAGTATGACTTGAGCAGCTGATTCGGGTAGAATAAACTACCACGAAGCGAACACAAAGCACTGGAAACGTGTTGATACACCGGACGAAGAGAGGGGGTATAAGTAAGGCATGCTATGCTTAGGGCGCTTTTCTTTGCTTTTTCATCAAGAATGAATACATTTATAATTCAGTAGTACGCTTGCTACACGGGATGTGCGCAGAGGTTCCGGAGAACTTGGAATATATATACTGTTTATAATATATTGTGTATATTGTAACGAACTGGTATTATAAATCCTGTTTATAAATTTTATAAATTTCCAATGTTTTATGCATTTTATTGTGTTACGATTTTATGTATAGTTTTACGTTGTTTATCAGTTTTTGTCCCTTGAATACGTGTTTTACGTATGTAATATGTAAAACATGTTCATGTCATTAGATGCGTTACATATTAGGTTTTTTAATACTTTATTTCGTGCGAAATCATGTAGAAGCGCAATCTGTTAGTGATTTAATGAACTACTAAAGACAAAACCCAAATTTATAATTGTTGCTTAGAAACGGACTTTTTTTCAGAACATATTATTAAGTTTTTGTTAACACTAATTGTCTTCCTGTAATTGACGACATGTATGGAAGAAGAGGTATAAATCCATTCCTAAGCATGGCGTCTCTGCCAGGAGGATTTCGTTAGGTTAAAAATTTTGAACATTTTTCCGCACTACAAAGCTCAGTCTTTGTGTAAGATTATTTTGTTTTAATTATAACAAAATCCGAACTTTTTGTAATTATTACCGCAATTATCCAAGTAATAAAAGCGTTCCGGTTTCGATTCCAGACACGTATAAATACTTTTTTTTGTCCGCAAATAATGTTATACTCTTTCGACTTTAGAACTAAACCTCAGATAGTGTCCCACAATACGGCACATGGTTTTAGAAATTGTATTTATACCGAAACTTTTCTTTGTTAATAAATTCAACGATTTTCCATTATCATTGCTTCCCTTATAATCATTTATTCTTACATTTTTCTGTTCTCTTCCTTCAATAATCCTATGGTATTAATTTGTATAAAATACCTTCTGGGTTCCATGTTTTAAAACGAAACAAAAAGTTTAAAATAATTTGGAATATCTGGGCGTGTTAAGTGTAGATTTACCAGTCTTTTTTCATTTTATAATCATAGAGAAATGCTAAATGGAAAATGTTTAAAAAAAACATTAAAAAGATGTATAGTGTATTTTATATTATTTCCTTTAGAAGTACAATATTTCAATTTAATTGTTGAGCTATCCTTTAGAGAAATGTATTTCTTCATTGAATTTGCAATTGTAAATGGTAATATACGGAAGAATAAATATTCTTAAACATCGCTAAACGCAACGCTGAAATAATTTTATTCGTATAATTTATTTGGAATTTATTTGGAAATAAGGGTTGATTACATTCGCGTTCTTATATTCTTATCTACAAATGCATATTTTCTAATTATATATTCGGAACGTAACTTGTCAGGCTGTTAGGAATGCAAATAACTGCAAGAACGGTCAGGAAAGTAACTACAAACATCTGGGAATTGTCGCGCTTACAGAAGTAAACCTTTTTATATTATTTCTAATTTTACTTACAACTAGAACTAGTAAAGGTTTTGCATTAGCACATTTAGCATCTGGGTAAATATTTTTTTAACTTAAGGAATTCTTAAGTATAACAAGTTTAATAACATACTTCATGAATTAATTCTTGATCTAGCCACACTCGCTCACACCCGCTGTATGTGCGATTACTATTTGATCAGGTAAGCAACTATCTTCGAACCTTACTTTCCCCGATGTGTTCAGTAACATGGGGTCTGCTATTTACCTTCCTGGCTTACATCTCTAACTAAGCGTTACGAAGGGATTTTAGTATTTTTATTTTACAATTCGGCACCCATACTTACACTAGGGAGATTAAATGTGGTAAATTCGTTTTACTAGTTATAAGTTACAAAGTAAACACTCCATTGCTCGCTTCTCAGTATTAATGGAACAAAATATAATTCTTTAAAAAACAAATAAATATTAAAAACAACACAAAGTATTTTTTAAAATTTTCCCCTTGGAGCTTAATGCAAACTGATTTCTATTACAACAACCGGGAATATACCAAATGGTGGTCACGGGAGCACAACTCTCTTAGATTGTTAACACTAGCCTTTACATGTATTAACCTCATTAACATTGGTAGAATAACGATGTATGTTGAACACTAACCTAATTTTATCCTTACTCAAGATAACTTGAATCAACCTAATCTAGAAGAATCACTACCCCCTTGCTTTGAATGTTACTTTACTGTTGAAACTAACTTAACCTAACCTAAGTTATATACATGTCCTTGAGAGGAAACCTTGACGGCATCCATAGAGCGTCGTTTCGAGACGCATCAGCACATTCAAATTGTTATATTTTGTACTCAGTCCCTTCAAAATAACATTTATTTGTCTATTAGCATGGCCTTACTCCACAGTTTTTCAACTCCCCTCTACATCTCTTCATTTCTGATTAGAGGGGTGAAGTTGTTAATTCAACCCTCCTCTTCTATGGCGGGGGCACACGAAGTTAGATAGTTTCTCTTTCTTAGAGTTACAATGGCATTTTATAACTGCATTTTGTCCTGATTCTCATGAGATATAGACATATACACGCGGGCAAACACACACACACACACACACAAACACACACACACACACACATACACACACTGGAGGGCAACCCTTAGAGAATAGGGAGATATAAGGGTCGTCATAGTCAGGAGACTAGAAGGTTATTGAACGTAACACAGGGAATCACAACCTAAAGAACTAGTCCGCTAACCAGGTATTGTACTCCTCTCCGAGTCTAGGACTCTAGATGGTCTGTGATGCCAGGCAGCACAGACACACTCACACCCACACACACACACACGCACAAACACACACACACACACACACACACACACACACACACACACTCAGTGTGTGTGTGTGCGTGTGTGTGTGTGTGTGTGTGTGTGTGTGTGTGTGTGTGTGTATGTGTGTAAGTGTTAGTGTGAGTGTGTGTTTGGGTGCCCGTGCATTGTGTGTGCGTGAGAATCTCTGTAACTGTTGCACATTTGCAGACGGTAAATAGTAG
>JBAIZL010000007.1:287500-292500 GCA_036971475.1 Prosapia bicincta | reverse complement strand
TATCCGAGAATGGGATTGTAAATAGGATGACGTCAACAATGCTGTGTTGACATTTTTTCAACATCGCAACAGTGCTATGTCAACAGGCAAAGACATTTTTTCACGTGATCATTTTGTAAATCAAGATTTGGAGGACAATCATTGTGTGCTGTTGATAAAAGTAATATGTTTTAAATACTTCAACATTAGACTTAAACACTACGTACAATTATTTCACGAGAAAATGCACGGCACGAAAATAAGAAACATTTTGTGCAAAACCGTGTTGTTTTTAGGACAATAAGAAATAACAGTGACCTTAGTAAGTTTTATTACTTCTTATCACTCATAGATGCTCATTAATGTGGATCACATTGTATCATAGAAAAAGCAAATACTATTGTTCTTTATTGTCTCAGTATTTATTCTTTTTTCATGTAATATTTATATCACAAAATTATAGAATATGGTAAGTTACTACAAACAAATGTTACCAGGTGGCTGACACAAACTCTCTCCCATCAATTCAAAACATAAAATGTTATATTTTTAATAATAATAGAAAACTTTCAAATTATCTAATTACATACATTTTTATTTGAATGTAAAAAATCTAACTATTTACATAAGTTAATATAATTTACTGAAGAAATACGTAGAAATATATGCATACAGGAACAAAATCCGCGAGTATAGCCAGGAGTACTCGCAAAAATGTGACGCGCAGTGTTTAAAAACTTTGCCATTTACCACTTTACTAGCAGCAAACCAAGGGTACTACGAACATGAGATGAAAAGAATAGTAAAATCCAACTAATTATCTGAGACTTTTATGCTTACAAAATCTTTCTAACCCACAAATAAGAAAAATTGTCGCTTACTAAACTTTTTATGTTACTTAAAGTGCAACTCTAATTAAATGCATTTTTTTAACGTTCTTTCAAAAAAAATATTAGTTTTATGGTTTAATATTCTGGATGAGGGAATTCGGTTGCTTATATCTACCAAGTTTCCCCCACTCTAAGGGATTTAAACCTTGATTTAGGTGAAAGTTTTTATTAACTTTTGTATCGGCGCAGCGTGGCATTGAAGAAATTTTCCCCATCAAATATGGCGATTTCGGCTTCACATCTCCCGATATCTATTTCATAGACGACTACTCTTTTTGTAACAAGTGCACTGTGGTTCATACAAACCCGGCAGATACATAGACAAACTTATCAGAGACAACATGATCTCTAACAAGCACACATACGTATGCAATGACATAGACCTCATCCACAACATGCTCACAGCAATCGCAACTCCAGGAAAACTCACCCAAGATACCTTCCCACTCACTAAACTCATAACATAAATTTTACCCACAAAACGATGGCCTCCCTATGGGTTCCCACATCTCAGACAGTCTACCTGAAATATTCCATCACCATATCGTACAATAATACATCCTGCAGAGCAACGAACATACAGAAAAAATAATATACTACCATAGAAATATAGGCGACATTTTACTATTAAACAACGGCAATAAACTGTAAATCAAACAAACACACAATGAGATCAACACCACATACCAAAATCTAACATTTAACCTCGAATTAGAGGACAATAATAAAATAAATTATCATGTTATTAATACAAATTTATAATTGTTTTATTATTAAAAATAAATTATCATTTTATTCATAAAAACAAAGTAATAAGTTCATACAGGGTTGCAGATATACCAATTTGCCCGCGAATATTTTTAGAACAATCCAAACGTGTTATTTATGATTTGCCATAACTCCTTATTAACGACCTTATTAAATAATTAGGGCAAGCAGAAATTATTTATTTCGTAAAATAATCAATTCTCTACCTCAATATCTTTCAGCAGTATTTTTCTATTTCAGCAATATCTTTCAGTTTTCACATAAATCTACATCGTCCGATATATTTCGCAAGAATAATGCGAGTAAATGGTACTGCGGGTTAAATGATGATTGTAGTACAAATTTCCTCTCGATTAGGTATTTCGCGCTCAAAAAACATTTTTTCAAAGTCACTCTAACCTAAGTAGCAGAGCCAGATTAACCATGTAAAGTGTGTGTGCTTTTGTGTACTAACTAATCAGGAAATATGTTTTGTTAAATTAATAATTGCTAATGGTGAATCTGGTTTTCATTGATTATTCTATTACTCGCGTTTAAACAAACTGTTTAGTTAAAGATATGGATGTATTTGTACGCTTTTATATCTTATATTACTCTTAATAATTATTGATAATGCACATTGAATCGCGAGTAATTATTTATTACCTTTCGTTTCTAATGGCATCATCAGTGAGTTACAAAGTGACGCCATCGAAGAGATGATGACAATATAGGCTTCGAAATGAGCTTGAGTCGATTAATTTTATAGTTTTAATTCAGTGTATATTAATAATGAATTATTGCCATCACTTCATAGGATAAGCTAAAATACAATAAAATTGCGTAAATACATTGGAAATATGGAAGAGGGGGATTTACGTCTGTAACAGGTTTGTAACATTATCCTTCTTGGGGTCCTGGATAAGGGCCAGAGTGTAGAGAAAGGACCAAGCTGAAGGCCACACTTGGGCAAGTGCGAGAAACAGAGTTGCCGAATGTATTAACCCGAGAAGCAATAGTACAGGTGGTTTTGCTTACAGCCTTCAGGTCCCTTAGGTTACCATGGGAACTAAGTCCGAAGTAAACATAAGGGAAACTCGTGGCACATATGTACCCGCTTGTGCATCGGCAACACGATATGTTTAGACATATCTGAGGAGCTACGTAATACAATCTACATGAACTACTTGAAGTGGTTTCGGCGTTGAATTCATTTCTAACCTCCGAGGTGTCATTTGATATTTAGTTTTTAAAAGTATCCCAATAGTTTACCAATTTTTGAACATAAGTTGTTATATTTGGGCAGTAACACCTTCTGTTTATTTGTTCATATGTGTTCTGAAACCCACAATGGTCAACGTAAGGGTCCTGCATGCTAATTTTTTAATATTTCTTGAATTTCCTCTTCTTCTGTTACACCTATTTATTTTGTTGTACATTTAAGTAACCTTAGTTGCGAAATTTTAGGAATATATGGCTAATCTTGAGTGGACGACTAAACATTATTTTAATAACGATTCAAAATTTGAACAAGATATAACAGAGAGAGTGCTGACTAAAAGAAATAATTGAAGAAAATAAAAGCAAAATAACCTCACATTTTAACAAACCTTTTCTAGAGTCTGAAAATGAAAATTACTTAATAATTCTAAGCTTCCCATATAACAAGGTACACACTATCATGAAGACCTTTGTCATGTTACTAACTTTATAACTTCCCTCATGCCAGAGACGGTGACATGATGATGAATATTATAAGGTAACTTGTACATTTTACAGAACCAGCCCAAGAGCCAGGCAGATAGTGGGGATGAACACTGCTTCTTGGATAACACACCAACTTCCCTCAGAACTCCACGGGATGAGTGAACAAGGCCTTAAGGTATGTTGCTATGTGTCTATTTACTTTTATACAACTTTACACTGGTTCTTTGCTTTAAACAAGCATGCCGAGTCTGGGATCTATTTATAAACATCTTTAGTGGAGGTGACTTTTGGCTACATTTCCATGAGTTTTGAACATACACACTTCATCTGTTACATCACTCAATATAAAATATTGGTGACTTTAGATATTCTAATTAAATAAAAGTGGATGGTGTCACATTGTTACATATAATATCAATATATTACAAAATTAAAGAGTTATGACACCCCGTAACCCTCCAAATACACATTGTGAGCCCGGGGTTAACAGATTGTGCCCTTCAGGAGACCCTTGTTAAGGTTTGTATCCTTCAATGTTTTGTGTTTGTTGATTTTTTTTCTATTATGGGCAACTGTTATATAGTATTTACCCTATAGTGTTATTTGAGTTGTTTCTACAAATTTTGTAATAAATACAATTTGATAATTGCGCATAGGAGCAGAAATATTTTACAAAACGATTTCTTGTTTTGCAGTTTATTACATCACACGACTTTTTTAAAAGGAATTAGAATCGTTTATAATTTGTAAAAAAAAGATTTCTGTCCACATAAGCTCGCAAGCATATGCAGCATAACCATCGTCATTGGGCACCCGCATTGACTTAGATAAAGAAAATGTCTACATCAGATATGTTACCATACTTTGATCTCCTTAAAAAGGGGGCTAAGAATATATATATATATATATATATATATATATATATATATATATATATATATAGACAATTCTTTAATATTCTTCTTTAATTCTTTGGATATTCTTCTTTAATAGTAATAGACTATTCTTCTTATCGCCTTTGAACAAAACCACAGCTCTCAAGCCTATGCAGCATATCCATCGTCATTGGACGGCCAAATTTTCTTAGATAAAGAAAACGTCTACATCATACTTTGATCTCCTTAACAAAGGGGGCTAAGAATATATATAGATAATTCTTTGCCCATTCTTCTTTAATAGTAATAGACTATTCTTCTTATCGCCTTTGAACAAAACCATAGCTCTCAAGCCTATGCAGCATATCCATCGACATTGGACGGCCAAATTTTCTTAGATAAAGAAAACGTCTACATCATACTTTGATCTCCTTAACAAAGGGGGCTAAGAATATATATAGATAATTCTTTGCCCATTCTTCTTTAATAGTAATAGACTATTCTTCTTATCGCCTTTGAACAAAACCATAGCTCTCAAGCCTATGCAGCATACCCATCGACATTGGACGGCCAAATTTTCTTAGATAAAGAAAACGTCTACATCATACTTTGATCTCCTTAACAAAGGGGGCTAAGAATATATATAGATAATTCTTTGCCCATTCTTCTTTAATAGTAATAGACTATTCTTCTTATCGCCTTTGAACAAAACCATAGCTCTCAAGCCTATGCAGCATATCAATCGACATTGGACGGCCAAATTTTCTTAGATAAAGAAAACGTCTACATCATACTTTGATCT
>JBAIZL010000007.1:272500-282500 GCA_036971475.1 Prosapia bicincta | reverse complement strand
TGATAAGTTATAATATTAGCTACTTTATATTTAATAATTACAATTATTATAATTAAAGTAACATAACCAATGCGTTAAAACAGCTGTTCTACCACGTAATCTATAACATAAAATCAGATGTTTTATGAATCCATATACTGCATTATCACATTTTAAAACCAATGGGACGGGGTAACTATATTGCATACCTTGCCCCTTTTTTGAAAAATGTTTCTCTCATGTAAAAATAAACTAATTCCTTGAAATTAGTAATTGAATTAATATTTGAAAAAATTAGAACATGAAGCGTCATCAACTGCAATTTTAAAACATCTGAACTTGAGTGGATGGATAAAACATATTTTATTACCGATTGAAAGGTGGTATAAGATATGTATAGGGAAAGTGTGAACTAATAGAAGGATTTGAATAGCTATGCATGGGAGCGCTTTGCTTCCATATAAATGTTTTGTCTACACTAACCTTAATAATGCATGCGCACAATGTAAAAGTACGCTTTTTGGTATTTAGAATAAATACGTAGCCTCAGTTAGATATTATTTCGCCACGGCCACCCAAATATACACTGGAGACTGAATAGTATTGACTATTCACCGGTCATACCTTTTAGTAACCCAACTTGGACTAAAATATTTCGCAAGTTTTACAAAGTTTGATGTATTAAAACTCTGTCTCTGTATTGTGCTGGTTTAGGTCTAGTTGTGTATTACTTCTGTTCTTATTTTATATTAATTTCTAGAAGGTTATTCCGGATTGGCAACTTCCATGCTTTCCATAAAGGCGTATTGACTGTATCTATCTGGTGTCTTCTAAGTTTCCCTTTAATATTTTATCAAGTTTATATCAGCAACATTTGCAGAGCTTAATATATAATTCTCTAACTGAAAGTCCTGGTCTAACTTATGTTTTCAGTTTTGTTAGGAAACGCGGTTGTAATACCTTACGTAAGAGCTAATCTGTGTTTAGATATTTTTGAAAAAATTAAAACATTTGTTTAATCTCATAACAGGTGACTATAACTCTTCAAGAATTCTCATGAAAAAACGTAGAATTACAGAAAACTATGGCATTCAAGATATTAATTTACAACTTTGCAGAAACATACAATATTATAACAATATTACGTAAACAATAGGTAACAAATCTCAATTTATTCTTACAATACCTGAATTAGGACAAAAATATATATAAATAACACAGAATCGAGAGCAATATTTTTACACCTTAACACAGTGGCAACAGCTGTCAGCAAAACATTAGGTATATAGACAGTTTAGCCAACTAAAAACACAACATATTTTCCATGGAAGCAAGTGTTTAGGAAATAAACAGGACAATAGCTAATAAAACACAATCTTTGTGTAAGATTATTATGATTTATTTATACCAAAATGCAGACTTTTTGAAATTATTACCGCAAGTATCCAAGAAATAAAAGCGTTACGGTTTCGATTCCAGACACGTATAAACACTTTTTTTATCCGCAAAAAAATGTTATATTGAACTAAACCTTAGATAGTGCCCCACAATTCGCCACATGGTATTAGAAATTGTATTTATGCCGAAACATTTTTTTTTATTAAATTCAACGATTGTCCATTAGCGTTGCTTCTCTTATAGTCGTATATTCTTACATTTTTCTGTTCTCTTTCTTCAATAATCTTATGATATTATTTTTTATATAAAACACCTTCTGGGTTCCATGTTTTTCAACGAAACAAATGGTTTAAACTAATTCGTAATATTTGGAAGTGTAAAGTGTAAATTTATCAGTCCTTTTTCCTTTTATAATCATAGAGTAATGCTAAATAGAAAATGTTTTAAAGAAACATTAAAAAGATGTATATCATGAGATATATGTACGAGAGACTCGTATTTCATACGCATTACATTGTATTTTCTGTACAGACACACATAAACACACACACACACACACACAGACACACACACACACACAGACACACACACACACACACACACACACACACACACACACACACACTGTATACATAAATCTACTGCATTTTGCCAAACTTCAGCACTTAATATCCTACCATTACTGGTATGTCCCACGGTAACTATATCCCCTTTAAATGCCCTAAACCAGAAACATTCTTTACCATGTAAATTTTATTTATAATAGCTGTTATATAAATAGTTAGAAGAATAGAAACATAACCTAAACTTGCAGAAACATTTATATAGAGTTGAGTCGGAGTAAAATTGTTTTTCTATAATTTAGATTTTTTACAGCAAACACATATCCAGTTAGAATAGGTTTGTTTAAATAAAAAATATGTTTTATAATATGATCCAACCCATTATTGAAATAATAGATTGGTTTCCATTTCCACTGAACCATTTACACTCATTTAGATCTGATTTGCAAATTAACATGAAATTAAACTTTTAATGAGTTTGAGATTTACGTCATGTTTGTTTTTATGAAATCACTGTTTTGCAGTGGTAACAATGACTTGTTCCTTGTTTGGGATGTATATAAAATATCATGTATAAATGTTTAAAATACACAGACGATTTTGAGGCGACACCCTATATTAGTTACAATAACCTCGTTAAATTTAATTTGAGAAATGAACTATATATTTCAAAAAATGATTATGTTATTTATTCTGTGTGTGTGTGTGTGTGTGTTTGAGTGCACATCTATCCTTGAACAGGTCGCATCTTAAAGTTGAAATTACACAATTAAATTTACTCACATATTCAACTAGACAAGATAATAATTTATATTAATTTATTTTATTGCATGTCTATATAACACTTTCATGAAAGCAACAGGTGAAATTACTTCTTAGTAATACTGCGTTTTAATTATTTCTGTGCCCCCACACATATTTCTGCTGGACTTTAGTTAGTATATCCCTTGATTAATTTTTATTTAATTTTCTAATCCTGTTTTCTCCATATCGGATATATGGACATAGAACATTTTAAACTGTGATTATAAAGTAAATCACTTCATATTCTTTTGTTTCAAGATTCTCTTGATACTTATGACATTAACTTTTAAATACATTACTTTATTTCTTATTTTGAATATCAATTTTTTCGTTAAATAAATGTAACTTTAATCATTTGCTTTTCATAATTGATATTTATTACTGGAACAATATTTTACTTTATAACTAACTTTTATGCAGCTTTTTGAAAATAAGTCAATTGCTTATATATTCTAAAATTTTAATTTACCTATTTATTAATTGATGATTTTACTATTAATTCAAAATCTGGTAATTATTCTTTAGAGAATTTATAAATTTTTAAAAATTAGTTTATACTATTAAAATTCAGACGTGCCCCAAAACGTTCACTGTGGTGGTTCCTCTTGTCCTTCGGATGTGGTCCTTGACTCCTTGGTTCCCCCACTGATGTGGTCCTGGAGTCCTTGGGTCAGCAGCAAACGCACTAGGTTTAAGGGTCATCTTTAATACTTTTCTACATTAATTTACATTTTACAAAAATAATAAAAGGTTCGTTCCGGGTTTGAAATTTGGAATTGAAGACCGACACAAAGATAAAACGAATTTATTAATTGACGTTGAAACAACTTCATATATCAACTTCATATATATATATATATATATATATATATATATATATATATATATTTAGGTCTTTCATAAATTTTAAATTTAACATTAATTTTGTTAAAATATTATATTTTACATCTGATTTTGTTGTTAATTTTATGATTTCGGTTTAATGTATGTTTTGTTTAAAATGTACTTATGTCCTTTATTTGTCATGTATTTGTTATATGAGTATGTTTTTTATACTTAATGTGGTGCAACATTGTGCCGAAACGCTATCTGTTGGTGATTCAATAAACTACAAATAACAAAACCAAAATTTAAAATCGTTGCTTGGAAACGGACTTATAACCGCTTTAACTGTCAAACCAGAATCACTGTTACAATGTAAATAATATTTATAATAGCAAATATATATATAGAATAAGAAGAATAGAAACATAACCTAAGCTTGCAGAAACATTTATATAGAGTTAAGGCGAAGTGAAATTGTTTTTCTATAATTTAGATTTTTTATAGCAAACACATATCCAGTTAGGATAGGTTTGTTTAAATAAAAAATATGTTTTATAATATGATCCAACCTATTATTGAAATGATAGAGTGGCTTTCATTTTCACTGACACATTTACAACGTACGTGTCTATTTTATGCTAGGAAAGTGGTATTTTCTTTTTACTGAACCAAACATAATGTGATATTTTGTTGCTAAATTTTAATTTAAGAGAGAATATGTTTTATTAGGATCTGATTTGCAAATTAACATAACATTTTAAACTTTTAATGAGTTTGAGATTTAAGGTCATGTTTGTTTTTATGAAATAACTGTTTTGCAGTGGTAACAATGACTTGTTCCTTGTTTGGTATGTATATAAAGTATCATGTATAAATGTTTAAAATACACAGACGATTTTGAGGTGACGCCCTATATTATTTACAATAACCTAGTTAAATGCCGTTTTAATTGAAACATGAGCTATATATTTCAAAAATTATTATGTCATTTTTTCAGTGTGTATGTGTGTATGTGTGTGTGTGTGTGTGTGTGTGTGTGTGTGTGTGTGTGTGTGTGTGTGTGTGTGTGTGTGTGTGTGTATGTGTGTGTGTGTGTGTGTGTGTGTGCGTGTGTGTGTGTGTGTGTGTATGTGTGTGTGTGTGTGTGTGTGTGTGTGTATGTGTGTGTGTATGTGTGTGTGTGTGTGTGTGTGTGTGTGTGTGTGTGTGTAGCACACAGGCCTATATAATACATGTATTTGAAGTGATAACATTTTAAATGAAGGTCAAAGCACCATTGAAATTTGGGTATTAAAAATTAAACTTATTGAGATTCTCCTAAACAGTTTTCAGCTGTCTCTGTGAAATAGCAATTTATATTTTACTTTGTGCCATTCAAGGGGACCTAAATTACGCCCAAGTCTTGTTTTATAAATACTTTAACTCGCAGATTTATAACTTAATCTCTGCACTGTGTTTACCTGTATCTATGTTTAGACGCTACACTGTGAACGTTAACAGAGAACGACCACAAAGTGGTGTTTGTTATGCTTCCAACGAATAACTGCATCAAAGGTTATTTACTCTAGAATTTCTAGCATGTTTCCCAGAGCATGTTCATTCCAATCAACGGCGTATGATTTCCCAACCTACATTTCTTTTTAGAATAGTTTGTTTTACAAATATTCTCTTTAATATTTATCAACTGCTTTCCTTCCTCTACCGCATTTGTGATTTATGACTTTACCCAGCAACACAATTTTGAAGGGATGATTTTGAAGTTCTTTTAAATATGCTCCTTATATGTTTCCTTAAACAAGCTTCTTTTGAAATATGTTTAACCTATATTTATAGCTAATTTCAAGGTATGTTAAAATTGTTCCCTTTTTAGCAAAGAGACTTCACTGTGTTAAAAAAAAACATTCCAAATACCAGCCGAGATATTCCTATTTAAAGAAGTTTATGACACCCTTATGTCCTACATTGGGTTAATGTTGCATTTAGGCCTGTTCATTTTAGTGATATTAAAAGATATAGGTTAACAAACCACAGTATATATTTTTATTTATCATGGGCAACATTTCCTCTTATTCAATTGAAATCTCTTACTATCATAAACCTAAAAACATCAGTTTACTAGCCCCTTGGAATTTCTGATATATCGCGTGAATAAAATATGTAGTACATTTTTTCACCAGAAATTAAATATTAATTCTGTGGCCACTATCGGATGTAACATTTCTCGAACCATATTTTATTAAGAATAATCCTGAACAGATTGTGTTACTAACATTCTCCTTAATAATAATGAAAAGAAATTGTTTCCTGCCCCTAGAGCGTTGTTGACATTATTTTAGCCCGCAATACAATACTCTTCATGAAGCTATAATCTTATTTGAAAATACAGTTTGTTTTGTAATAGTATTGTTCAGCCTGATTATCCATTTTTCTTCCTTGTTTTTAATTGTTGCCAGTTTTTCAACTGAACAGGTTTGTGGAAAGTATTTTTAAAGTGTACGTTCAGAAAGCAATAGATTGTAGTTAATGTGTTATATTAATAAAATTCCTTTTTATGTCAGTATTTAGGTATTTGTTTTAACACTCTAACTGGTATGCCCATTTGAGAGTGTATTATATATTTGAGGAAAACTTATATTTCTATTATGTTAGGCATATAATTCATTTAAATTTTCTTAACCCCACCGGCATATAAAATCACCTATGTAAAATAAATCTGAGGTATTATTTTAGTTTTAAATTTTAATAAATTGTGTACTTGAATTTTAACTAAATGAGAAATTATCTAATCATTTTACAACTGGTCAAGCACTTCCCCTGACTTGCCTTCATGACTTGACTTCTCTGCAGTTTAGGAACCTATGCTCTAACCCAAACACTGATCTCAACTAATAGTTTATTGTTTTTTGTTTGTTAATTTACAGCATATATTAAGGTATTTGTTTTATTACAAAACAGTGTTTTGTTTGTGAAAAAAAATTCATATTTAAAAGAATGTGGGTGACTGTGATGAGTCTACACTTGAATTTACCTGGTTATGTACATAGATTTAAGGAGCAGGGAGAAAAAAATAATTCACGGAAATGCAGTGAAAACATTATTATAACACAAAAGTAAAACAAAACTTGGGTCTTTTCTATTATACAACCACATGGCTCAAAATATTTTCTATAGAAATTAAAACATTAATTATTGCCACATATTGCTTAATTGTGATAACGGGCACGAAATGTCGCTAAGTTTGACAAATGCTCATGAATGGTGGCGGTGTAACAGAAAAGATTGCCGTGTTCAGTTGGGCTGAAAAAAAATGCATGACTCGAAGCAAGTAAACTTCCTTTCAAAACTATTATTTTTTGAAGTTTCTTGATGTAATCATCTTGAATTCACTGATTAAACTAATTTTAAATTACTCAACTAAGTGAATACGTAATTGTTTACTTGCTGATGCGTTTCAAAATGATCGTTCCTTTGGCTTCATAAAAGGAACGATCGTTTTGAAACACGTCAGCAAGTAAGCAATTACATATTCACTTAGTTAAGTAGTTTAAAATTAGTATTATTTTTTTCATATACTCCTGGTCAAAAGAGTACACTACCATTAAGTTTTGTGCAGAAGAATTAGGTGTGAGTGCAGGTTCAATAACCGATTGGAAAAATTATTTAAGAGAAGTATGTGCACATTCCATTCTTAATAATAAAATGAAAATTGGCGGTGTAAATAAAACTGTTGAAATTGAAGAGTCATGTTATTCGAAAAGAAAAAATCATGTTGGCCGAATTTATCCTCAACAGTGGGTGTTTGGTGGGATCTGTAGGGATGATAACAAGTGCTTCCTGTACGCTGTACCAAACAGATCAGCTGAAATGCTACTTATAACTATAAAAGACTATATTGAGCCGGGAACTACTTTCATTTCAGATATGTGGAACTCTTACAGTGGCATAACAAGTATACCTGACATGAAGTATATCCATCTTACAGTTAATCATTCTGAAAACTTTGTTGACCCTATAAGCGGAGCTCATACCCAATGAATAGAATCGTTGTGGTCATCTACCAAAATGTGTAACCGTAAATGTGGAACCAGTAGAAACTTAATCGACTCTTACTTGTGTGAGTTTCTTTGGCGAAAACATAACCAAGGGAATGATCTCTTCGAACAAATTATCGAGGATATTAAAGTATTTTGGCCACCAGAAGCCTGAATATCGTATCAATGTTTAATATTAATAAATTCAAGAAATAAATTTGTGTGCTAAATGTTCTTTGTTTATGTATTTTGAGAAACTATTTTTGGTAAAAAACCTGTCTAAAACCTTTCATTTTATGGATAATGTTATTAGTTGAGGTAAGAAAAAAAGCTTTTATATTACTATGTTTTCATAGAAAATATTTTGAGCCATGCGGTCGTATAATAGAAAAGACCCGAAAATATTTTGAGTCATGCGGTCATATAATAGAAAAGACCCCAAAACTTTTATACCAAAAACATTTGTAATATAGACATTTATAATTAGTATTTTTAGATAGTAATTTGTAGAAAAACTGAGGAAATTATGAGGCACCAAAATTTTTTTATATTCAATATAAACATTTTCTAAGTAATCCATATTTAAATCTAATTGCTATTCTACTTCAATAATTACTAAGACTTTAACAAATATTTTAATGTGTTAAAATAAAGGAACATATTAAGTGTTTAAAAAAGGTTTACCATTTTCCCCTTTGTATACAGCTAGAGGTACAATGAGACAGAAAATAATATTGGATTTATTAAAAAAATCAAATAAATTAGGCTAGCTATGAAATATTAAAAACATAAAATACTTTAAAAAATTATTATTAAAACATGTATTACTATGAATTGTAATTCACAGAAGACTATTAATAATCAAGTAATATCTGATATAATTTAAATTCGGTTCACCAACGCTACACAACTGAACAATACGAAATATACAGACACTTCAAACTACACCCTACACACATACTCAATGCACAATTACATTACAACTCACACGCACTTTTCGACATCATAACTCCTAATACACACATAATACACCCACACCACCAAATATCCCACCCCCAAACTAACCTATGTAAACCTTGAGATCTGTTACGGTCTGAGTTGACAAAGGGACACATCTCCCGAAACGGCCGTCCTCAACAAGCAAAGTAAGTGCTACTATAGGCAAGTTCAAAACATTTAAAAGTGTTTAGTTTTTAATGAAAATAAAGGAAGGAGGTTCAAGTTCTTATGGACCCTGGTTCTCAGTGTTCATATGTTCGCAGAGATGTAGCTGTAGAAATGAGATACAAGCTCCCTGGTGAAGAAAAAATAATACATGGATTATCTGGAGGTATACAATCTAAACCTTGTATTCACAAGTCATATGAGGTAAGGTTAAGGAGCATGGGTAAATTGTATGCATGTAATTTTGATGTATCAGACGAAGAAAACATTTATAGACATATTCTAGTGGCACAACCAGGTGAGTGGTTAAATGATCTGAAGAAAAAAGGAATTTATTTCTACCAAGATAGTGATGGATCCATAGATGTTTTAATTGGTTCTGATATTTATGGTGAGCTACTCACACGTAGGAAAGAGTTATTAGAATGTGGTTTAGTTGTCATTGAAACTTACCTTAGGTGGATTGTTACAGGTAAAATGAACAATTCCAAACCGGAAAAAGAAAATATGACTGCAATGTCTATGTTTCTCCTTTTAAACAATGTGTCTAAATCATGGAAGCTAGATGTCTTTGGTATTTAGGACCTTTATGAAAAAAGAAGTAAAGAAGAAGAAGCTTTGGAAGCACAATCTACATTTTTAGACACAGTAACAGTCAATAATGAAGGTACTAAGTTCAATTACCATGGATTGAAGAACACATACCAGTGCCCAGAAACTTAATTTTTTACTATGTGTAGACGTCATGAGTCAAAGCCATTCGAAACAGTTACTCCACCTTTGCCTGAATATTGAGTAAGAGAAGCTTCAGTTTTTGAGATTACAGGAGTTGATTTTTGTGGACCGTTATACGTGAAAGATAAAAGAAAAGTCTGGATTTGTTTGTTTACATGTGCTGCGTATAGATCAATTCATTTAGAGCTTTGTCATCATTATCTTCAGAAACTTTAATTCAAGCTCTTAGGAGATTTATTTGACACCGAGGAAGACAAAGTATTATTTATAGTGATAATGGAACTAATTTTACTGGCATTGAACATTCACTAAACAAGATCGATTGGTATAAAATCCACAAATATAGCACAGTTAAAAAAAAGAATGGAGGTTCAACCACCTTTTACAGCTTGGTGGGGAGGATAATTGGAGGGGCTGGTTAAACTATTGAAGCAGCTTCTAAAAATGTTTGGGAAAAGCCTTACTTATTTATGAAGAATTAGAAACTATATTGTGCGACTT